>JASSUY010038556.1:0-11096 GCA_032466535.1 Forpus xanthops | reverse complement strand
GCCGAAAATCCAAAACACAGTGCTACACCAGCTACTGCTTAAAGAAAAATGACTGCTGCTGCTGAACCCATGACAAGCCTGCAAACTTGATGAAGGTGCACTCAACACAGAGTTTGTAGTCAGAGCAGTGGGGGTAATCTTATTGTAACACTTCAAACCAGTTTCAACCACGATCTAATTTTGCTTCAACACCCAGAAGGATAAATTTGAAGGGGCTTAATATTGAAACAAAATATGTGTCATATTTACACATGCAGGTGCAGTTCTATCGAGACTTAAAACCTTGCTAAAATGAGAGAGAAAGTTGGTGCCTGAAGTGACAGCCTATGTCAGTGTGAAAACTGTGATTACAAGAATTGCTGGAGGTAGACTCAGAATTTGAGCATAGTTTACCTGCTCCTTAAGAGTAGCAATGGACACTCCTTCCCAGAAAGATAGCAGCTAAATTCACAACAGCTGATTTTTTCTCTATGATGGTTCTTCCCTTGGCAAAGCAACATGAATTAGAACCAAAATCCCACCAGAGCGGACACTCTGACCCTGTGCCATGCAGTTGAATGTATTGTAGCAGATGTCTCTGATGGCCTCTAAGAGCATAAGGACATTATTATTTTCAGCAGAGCTGAATCCTTAATCAGAAAAGAGAGCAGAGTGCAGTGCCTGTGGGCTTCATGAGAGGGACAGAGCCAGAAACAGACTGGAAAAAGGAAAGCATCACTCCAGTCCTCAAGAGGGGCAAGGAGGAGGCTGCAGGGGACTGCAGGCTGGTCAGTTCCCAGGAAGATTATGGAGCAAATCCTCCTGGCAGTCACATCCAGCATGTGAAGGAGAAGAAGGTGATGGGGATCCAGCCCCATCAGGAACATCAAGAGCAAATTGTGGTTGACCAAAGCAGTTGCTTTCTACAGTGAGATCCCTCAGGTCGAGAGGGAGTTGTTAGAGATTTCAGCGGGATTTCAACAGCCTGGAGACACGGAGTGGCAGAGCCCTCATGAAAGTCTGGACTTGGGAATCCTATGGTCAGAAAATTGAACATGAGTCAGAGGTGTGCCCTTGCACCAAAGAAACTCGAGGGGGACCTAACTGCATCATTAGCTATCTAATGGGGGGTTACAAGAGAAGATAGAGCTGGACTCTTCTTGAAGGTGAACAGAGGAAGACAAGAGACAATGGAGGCAAATTGCCACACAGATAATTTCTCCTGCATAAGGAGAAAATCTGAGCCAGGATGAAAATGATAACAGGAACACAGTGAGGTAGTCACATCTCCATTCTCAGGGGGATTTAAAACTGATTTGGGTCACCTACTGTAACTTTGAGGCGGACTTTGTTTCAGTGGGTGATGGTGAACCAGTGTGAGAGTTCTTCCAGCAAAGGGGAAAAAAAATGTCAAGGTTTCACAGGAAGACACTACAGCAAATTGTTCCTATAGTTTATGAGCTGGAGAGCTGGTGATTTCATTGGTAATATTGGTTGTCTCCACCTTCTTAGTAATGCAGAAATTGTTAGGGGTTTGTTGTGATTCACCTGGCAAATGTTGGCAATGGAAAGCAAAATATCATGCTGGCACTACATTACATGGAGCTTTCTGGTTAGCAGTCAATCCTACTTTATTTTTAAGGCAAGGTCCATTAAGAAAAACATATTCCTTTATCTACTTTCCTTTTGCCACCTGAATAGGGTGACACAGGCTCCTATAGATTTTTAAATGGTGTCATTGCTAATGGACAAAAATAACACAAAAGGAAGGACAATTTCTGCTTCAGATTAATCTCTGATTTCCTCAGCAGTTAGGATAACTAACATATGAAGGAAGGATATATGCACCCAGTCTCCTGACTTCACACACGTCTGACACGAGCAGGTTGCCAGATTTGCTCTTGCATTCAGAGAGAGACTTTGTGATGCTGCCTTTGAAAGAAGACTTAAAACACGGATCTAGCTCTGGTACAGCTCGAAAACTGCGGCGTCGCAGGGACATTCTGTACTGATGTGAAGTCTGCTCAGCATCAGTGTGGGGGTGTGAATGCAGCCAGGAAGCCTGTCATTAAGAGCCACAGACGTGTACCCTGAGCATGACAGGGAGCCTGGGAGCAAATCTGCTTCGCTTCTCCTGCAGCAACACTTCTGCACTGCTGGGGCTTGCTGCCTGCATGCTGTCACCTCCCTGCTCCTGCCCTCACCTCCAAAATCAAATTGACAAATCACCACAACTAAACATGTGCAGCCTGACTTGCTTGCATGGAAATAATTAAGCGTCTGGATGAAGGAGTGCGTTCCCTCTCTGATGTCTTACCCTGTAGATGAGGACTTCCTGGGGACTTTCTGGCTGAGTGCAGCGGAGCTGGGCTGTAAACCATAGGGCTGAGCAGGAGCTTGAGTGAGGCTGAACACTGAACATCACTTAACCCAGTATATCTTTACATTCAAGTAATTGCTGAAGACAGTCTCAATTTCTTATTGTACCCTGGCCAAAGCAGAAGGAACAACCAACTTTCAGAAAGGGCCAATGTGGTGTAGAAAGGAGAAGAAAGAGAGAATAAACAAGGAAGGCTGGAAGTCAATCTACCTAATTTAGACACCTGATTGTAAGCAAATAACAGCAAAGATTCCCTTGGGAAAACCTTGAATCAAGCTGTTTCTCACTCCTAACTGGGAGAGACATTCAGGCATCTTCTTTAGGAGGGTTTGTTCGCTCATTGCAACCTAAGGCCCCAGCTGGGCGTCAGCTGGTTCTCACCACTGAAGAAACAATAAAGAGCTAAAAGGGGGGCCAGGTTGAAGGGGGCTTTGGACAACCTGATCTACTGGAAGGTGTCCTTGTCCATGGCACAGGTGTTAGCAGTAGATGCTCTTTAAGGTCCCTTCCAACCCAAACCATTCTATGATCCTATGATTATAGCAGTGAAGATACAAACAGGAAGGAGAGTAACAGGAGGAACCAGTGAAGAACTGGTGTCCAGTAAGGACACACAGAGGATGCCTTCCTGAGGTCCCTTCCTACCTTAGTGGCCCTGTCATTCAATGAGTTTAAACTTGAAAACACTTTGAGGAGGACTTCAGTGTAGTCCTAGACAACTGGAATATATGAATAATTACAATGCAGACAGGATGCACGTGCTTAATAACCATTTCTGTGCTTCATTTAGATTACACTTAGCACTATGTATTGATAAGCAGTTATTTTTTATCCAACAGTAACTGAAAGGGATGTTAAACGGCAACTGGTAACTAATAAAAATCACTGAATCTGTATAGCTTATATCCAAAAGATTGTCTGAGGTGCACTGGCACTATGAGAGCAGATGTTGCCCTTTAGTAGTAATAATAAATCTTGGATACTAAGGCAGGTTCCAGCATATGGCCAGAAGGATGAAGCTGCAGCAGTGTTTAAAAGGGGGAAATAAATAGCTAAAGTAAGACAAGTTTGATAACAGCACATACTCCCTGTACAGTGATGGAATACCTGCCTTGTCCTTGCTGTCTTCAAGCATGCAGTAAGGAATACAGAAAGACCAGGGCAAATCACATAGACAAAATCATTTCTGTCCATCATCATTAGCCCTCTTAGTCCACCACAAGCTGTCCCCTTTCTTAGCAAAACAAGGGTGTAAGAAATGACTGCAGTCTTCTTTTCACGATCTGTAATAGATCCAAGGACATTCATAACTGTTTCAATCCTTTTAAAGGATACCCCTTTAAGGAAAGGCCATTACATGATATGACCTTAAAATAATCTTGATTTCACCTGTGTTTGTTAACATGCATTATTCTGTGCAGGTAGTACCACATTAGCTAAGGTGGCTGAAGCTCAGTATATTAGGGAGCGTTCTTTCCTGGATACACTTGGTACTAACTTCTTTGTAAACACTTGTTGCATTGGCTGTTTCTTAAATGTTTTTGTGTACATGTCTGTTTTCCATGCGTTTGCATATTTGGATCCTATTCTGTAGTTCGCATCCATTTTTAGAAAGTAAATAAATTGTTTAATCCAAACATTTCCATATTCTGAACAGAAACATTTTAATGGTGATTAGAACAATTTTCTCAAGATAACGAAAGAAGAGTGTTGAGGCTGTTTTATGTTAAAGATTTCAAACACAGTTGTTTAACTTCTTTTAAGTGTCAGAAATTTGTTCTTTAAATAAAGGAGGGCTACAAAACCATAATGGGGACTAGACAAGTACTTAAGTGTACTGTTTAAATGTCACCTGTTTCCATTACACATATTGCAAGGAATCCAGCCAGGCTCTCCAGTAGCTGTGGTTTATGTCTTGCTATGCCACATACTGGTATGACACAGGCAAAAAGGCTCCAAACTGCAGAGGAGTTACCGTGGTGTTTTCTAGGGAGAAAGACAACATGCCTTGTAAATGACATGCGCTTAAAAGACTGTGACCGTGTATTTCAGATATCCTTAGCAGGCAGACCTGTATCAGGCTCCTCACAAAATACAGAGCAGAAAGTGCCTTTAAAGAAAATGTATTTTGGTCTGTGCAGAAGTGGCTGTCATTCCCTGCTGTGTGCTTTCTCTCCCAGGTCTGTAGAGGGATGCTGTAGCCTTCTCATGGGTTAAGGCAACTCCTTGATGCTGTTCAGCATTCTCCAGTTTGTAGTAGGCCTTCAGATGTTGCTTCATGAACCAAGCAGGTAAGGCCACAACTTATGATGGGTACAGAGTTTTCTGGACCTCAGCCACACACTACTTAACATTACTTATCCTCTGGGCTGGTAGCAGTTCATAAAATCACTCTGCACCATTCAGCCCTAAAAGCCGTGAGATGTGGAAATGCTCTGGGGAGGCAGAGATACAGAAGGACCTTCCTGAAAACCTGAAAAAGCAGCATTCAGGAACATGCTGGTACACCACCAGGAATGGACTCATCCTGGCTGCCCCACCAACAGCAAAGAGGGAAGATATCTACAGAGGAAGTCTAAAACGATTTAACACTTAAATTCAGGTGTACCAATTAAGTGCTTAAATGTAGTTGAGATGACAGGGCAAGGGTACCTTATAGCAACATGCAAGGAGTTATCTATATTTTGCTAGCAGACACAAAGAACATCTTGACAAGAAACCTCACAGGAAGCAACACTTTTCTGCACTGCAGTTGAAGGCCAGAGTAGTGAGCTCGGCTATGTGTAGATCTTTGCTGGTCAGGGCTCTCATTTGCAGACTGAAAGGCTCTTTCACAGTCTTGATGACCTCCAGATCATTTTGTTAACTTAAAAGCAGGTTCTTGTACTTTCATTCTTGATGATAAATGTCATCCTTCACTTGCAGCACCATGGAGTTACCTGAAATCATCTCTGTTGATATCAGCCTCAGTAGGTATCTTATTTCACTGTGTAGAAACTACAATGAAGCAAAAGAACATTTATATCTCCTGACTCTGTAAATACCCTTTCTGAGACATGTGCCAGCCTTGGAAGCTCCACATACCATTTGATTTTGCATTTTCATGCTATCAGCCAGTTTTCTCTGGCTTTGGAATAAAGGTACTGATCCTAATTCCTATGTGCACCCTCTGGAGAATAGGCTGTCAGCCATGTGTTTGCCATACCACCATCTGCCTGATACAGACCAAAGCCTTTTGACTTCTATAGCATGTTATAATCTTGAGCTTCCCACCCCTCCCCTTGGGAAGACAAGGAGACAATGAGAGACTGATTTTTTCCCCCTTGTTTTTCTTTCAATCTGTTCAGTCTTGTCCATGATAGGTTATTTTAAAAACAGTTCTGGTAAACAGTAAATTTACCAGAAAATATGCCCCACGTCATCCTATAATTAAGAATAAAGTTAAACTGAATTCATCAGAGGGTTTCATTTGGAAAAATATTTTTGTGATTAGGACTTCTGTAACCAGAGGGCAAGATGCCACCATGGCTGCTGCAACCCGGGGCTCGCTGCATTCCTCCAAAATATGCTAAATCTGTATTTAGTGACCCCCTGCAGCCTGAGAGATTTGAACCCTGCCCAATTGCAGCTGTCTGCAAAGTGTAAGGTAGAGAGCCTTCAAGGGGGACCTGAGACAATGTGTTTGGTGTGGAAACATACTTGACATGTGTTGGGAGTTTGAAGAAGACCAAAACCCCATCTCTCTGAGCACCTTGCTCTGGCATGGAGCCACTGATGAGTGGGATTGAGCATCCTGTGCTGTGGGTCCTTGTGAGGGGTGGGAGCCCTTCGCTTCAAGCCTTAGCTTCACCTCCTGACAGAAGGGCTGCCACACTCAGCAAGATATTTGTCTCTCTGAACATGTTATTTGAAGAGCTCTACCTTGCTTCTGCCAGCTGGCGGCACAGAACAGGGGTTTCAGAGTTACTTCTCTGCAATCAGGGTGTTACTCCTGAGCATTCACTCCTCAGCCCAGGCAGGAGAAAGTGCATCCGTAACCAGGAGGGAAGTGCCATACAAACACAAGCAGTGAGGAGTGGAGGAACAGTACTGTTGGTGCTCAAACCCTCAGTGTATGACAAGTGATGGACAGGCAGAATCTCACTACCGGCCTTGGCTTTCAAGAAGTTTTCTCCTTAAACAAGTGTCAGGGCTGCTTCATTTAATCCTGACAGCAGCCTGGGAGCAGGCAGCAGCTCTGGCTCATGCTGGGCTCTTCAGGCAGACTTTGTGAATCTTCCTGTAGCTTATTTCTCTGCCCCTCACCACTGCCCCATGCAGCTGAGCTGCTTGCAGAAAGCTGCAGTGGGGGGGGGGGGGAGGGGGGGCACAGGGCAGCCCCCTGCACGATGCTTGCACACTGGGATGCATAGGGAAAGCTGGGAGAACTGTGCTTCATCAGCACCTTTCTCAGAGAAGAACTCTATTCACTCAGCAATGTTTAATGGGCAAAGCAAAGATACCCGTATGAAAAATAGCCTCTAGGATTACAGCAAGGTGAGTGGCTTCAGCAAGACACTTCCCACACCTGTGAGAACACACCACTGACTTTAGTGGTGAGGCTTCTGATTTATAGCAGTGCTGGTGGAACAAGAATCAGGGCTAGTACATCTGTATTTCTTCCATTTGGCCTGCTGCAGGTGTAATAAGGGTTAGCCACTGAAGTCGGTTCAGTAAAACCTGTGGCTGAGATGCACCACAGCTCAGCATTGGTGATGACAAGCAGTATCATGCTATAGAAACTGATTTTACCCCCTCAATTCCTTACCCTGTTCCAAAAATGTTCAAGAAAATATAAAACCTAAGGTTCTGGAATGGCAAAAAAATCTACAAGCCAAAAAACAAAGGCCTAACCTGAAACTACCAGGTCTCTCTGAGAGCTTTGGCTTACACACAGTTGTCACCATCAAAAGAGAGGGCTTTAATCTAAACACCTTCAGCAAAACCTGCATGCAAGAACTGACTTCAGCAAGTGACATAAACCCCTCAGGAACTCGCCTAAAAGAAACAAAGTTCCACCTCTAAGAACCACATCATCAATTTCTCATAAGCAGTTTTAAAAAGTTCCCTTTCCTTGTTTTGTGATGCTGAGGAGCTATAAAGCTGGCTGCTACAGTAATTACTGAAAGATGGCGTATTATGTTTCTGTCTGATATAAAATAACACACAGAAACAGGCTGGAGGTGATGAAGTCACCCACAGTTGGCCACAATCACATCCCCCGTTTTGAAGGAAGGAAGATTGGCTGGAATGAAGGGATCCAGCAGCCTGGAGTCCATTGGGACAGGTGGTTGCCAAAGCACCAGACAGTGAAAGAGCTCATTTCTCCCATGCTATAACATAAACAGGAGCACATGGTGCTCTAGGAACACAGAAATTGTCCCAGAAAACACATTTTCTGTGCGCTGGATGACCCACAAGCCACTTCAAGTGAAAACAAACATCAAGGCAGATGTGTTCTCATCAGAAAACAGCAATGGAAGGAAGCACAGAATGCCAAGGAATGGCCCCATTTTGGATATGAGTTTTAGGTTTAGTAAACCTAACAGGGTCCTACTACAGGTTTACTTTGTTTCCCCAGTGTTCTCGTCATGTGCATGTCAATAAAACCTACCAAGCAAAGATAAAGCCTGATCCTGAGGAGCTCTTTTAGCATGTGTTTCATGTAACCATACCCCTGGGAATGCCTTTCAGTTTAGATCAAAGTCCTGCCTTGACCTGTCGAGGTGACTAATGAGGGGCAGGGAGTATTTTTAATTCTGTGGCTGGAGCTGTAGGTGCATCCCAGATGGGTGGCAGTGGCACCAGGCTATAAAAGGGGCAGCCAATACAGCCTGGCCTTGAGCTCGTGGGTCTGGGGACAGTGACGTGGGTCCATCTCAGCCCCCTCAGCCCTCTCCTCAGACAGGAACACTGCTGTGGGGAATGGAATGTTAATTTTTAGACGGGGTGTTGATGCAAGGCCAAGGTCAGCCAGCACTGGGAGGTTACATACTGGATGAAGTGGTGACATAGGGTCCTGGCTCCACTGCTGGTGGGGATCATCCACCTATGCAGCTCATAGCTAGCAGTGACCCATGGGAAAAGCAGGTCAAAAACAGGGGCCTAAAGCCAAGCTTCCAATTCCATATTTGAACATCTGAATATATGACCCAGAAAAGCTCCTTTGGAGCTACCTGTTATATTTAAGAGCTGTTAGCATGAATTATGGAATTAGTATGACTGAAAGGGTCTAATTCTTGTCACTCAAATTATGAAAATCCAAGTTTTTTTACCTAATCCATTGTGGAGAATTCTCCTTTTCAGCCTTTGCCAACTTTCTTTCCAAATGTGGCTACATGTCATGTATTTCATTTTAATTTGTGAGACATTTTGAGGGGGTTAAATGTTACTTGTTATTAATAAGAAACTCTAGGAGCATTTTTTAAACAAATACTATGAATAGGAAAAGAGAATAAATGGAGTGTGGGAGGGAATGGAGACATGGCATCTTTAACAAAGCAAAAATGAAAACAGTAGAGGATATAGTTTGTACTGTACTTATTAATTGGGCAAATCAAATGAAATGCGACCAGCTTTCCAAGGAGCCCACTGTGTGAGTCTCGCAGTACGTGCATTTCTCATCCCCCTACACCCTGCAGATTTAGGGATAGGTTGATTTACAGCCACTGACTCAAGCTAATTCACTTTTATGGGTTTTATTTCGGTAATACGGGTAGCACTAAATTCAGTCATGAATCCTGTACTAGTAGTTCAGTTATAAGTGACGATGCTCAGTCAGTGCTGTCTGTGCACCCTCCTCAGCATGGTCCCTGTGCACACCCACACTTCCAGCCCTGGCTCCTTTTAGGTAGGAGCCCTCGCCCATACCTAAAAGCAAAGGTCCTGAGGAGGGATCCCAGCCAGCAGGGGTGACACAACAGAGCAATGTCTTCATGGAGGAATGTTTAATTACAATATCATTCACACTTAGCATGAGGAACAAAGTTCTTAAGATGGGTGCAATGTCCTAAGCAAGATCCTTCAGCTACTCCCACTAGAGCAGGAGGCGGCAGTTTTATTCCAAGGAAACTGGCTGCAGTGCACATTGTAAAAGGAGATTAAGTGAATTAAAACCTAGAGGAAAAGCTGAAGCACCTTCCTTACCATACAAACAACACCCTGGGCCCAGTTCTTCCAGTGCCCTATCGGAACAATCCCTGTCTAAACTAATGACAAAGCAAATGACTATGGCTGAAAGAGGGATCCCAGACAGACAGCATATCCAGAAGAGATGTCAAGGACCCCATGAGGTCTGTCCACTTTTCATGCTTAATTTCACATGAAAGATGCTAATCTATGGCAGTGGTGAGGGGCAACGGGAAGCAGGGAGGCAGTGATGTATTCAAGTAGGGAGGCAGGGAACAGTGATGTAAAATTGGAATAAGCCACAAGGGCTCCTTCAGATGACACCTCATCTAGTGTTAGTCATCCAAAATGCACATCTCATGCCTCCTGCTCTGCTGTGGTCCATGTGGTGCTGCAGGTTGTCACACATCCCACCTGTCTGAGGCAGAGAGGAGTTGCTCACAGATGTCTCGCTCCCTCTGTCAATAGATACTTAAGCTGAAAACTTATGATTAAATTAATTACCTTAACATTAATTGTTTTTCTTAATGTTACCTTTAAAGTTAGTCTTAAAGTTACTTTTTAACTGTTCACATTAGATGAAACAAATCTTTCTGTCTTTAGCTGAGGTAACAACACTGCAAGCACTAGAGAGTTAATATGTACAGTAAGATGAGAATGAGGGTTCCAAGCCAACAATAAATGCAAGAGTTTTAAGCACAGTCACACAAAGGAACTGAGCCATAAATAGAGTGGCAGACTTTCCCATTTGAGGTTGGTTTGGGCTAAAGAGACTTCAAGACATAAGCTTTCTTTCCGTCTTAAAAAAAATAAAAGACCAACACACAACAAATTTCTCCTCTTTGATGAGATGTGAGATTACATTCCTTTTAACTTCAAATTTTATGATATACTGTCACAGCAAAGGGGTGATGAATCTTCTGCATACAAACTATACCCAGCTGTTGATGAAACAGTGATCACCAGCAGCTTGTCCTGGTGGAATGCTGTACAGTGTCTCTGCAGCCAGATTTAGAGGAAAGGAGCTGCTGCTTTTGTCTAACTTAGGAGGCCAGTTTTACTGATGGGCTTCGCTGGGGCACACAGAGAACTAACTGAATTTAACCTAATCCAACAGTTTTCTGGAGGTGAGTTGGGAGTCACCTAATTTTTAAGTCTTAATATTTCACATATTTCGTTGAACATTCTTCCTTCACCTTTTTCTTTGAAATGACGTGAATACAACCAAAGTTATGCTCTGCACTCCTTTCTCCTGATAGAATAATAGAATCATAGAATAGTTAGGGTTGGAAAGGACCTTAACAGCATCCAGTTCCAACCCCCCTGCCATGGGCAAGGACAGCTCCCACTAAACCATGCCACCCAAGGCTATGTCCAACCCGGCCTTGAAAACCACCAGCGATGGAGCATTCACAACTTCCCTGGGCAACCCATTCCAGTGCCTCACCACCCACACAATAAAGAATTTCTTCCTCATAGCCAAGCTAAACTTCCCCTGTTTAAGTTTGAACTCGTTACCCCTTGTCCTATCACTACAGTCCCTCATGAAGAGACCCTCCCCAGCATCCCT
>JASSUY010038554.1:36664-48370 GCA_032466535.1 Forpus xanthops | reverse complement strand
CAAAGGCATTCTTTGGTGCTTAAATAGTCAATAAAGTGGGTGAAGGCTTGCGCTGGCCAAGTGCATGGGGCCAGAACCATCTCCTGTGGTCTTTCGCTGTCCCCGAAGCAGTCAGTGAGCGAGCTGAGCAGTGCTGATGTGCTGCAGTTGGGATGTGTTCATGGCGGTGGGATTCAGCCCTGCCCAACCTCGGGATGCCTGCAGCAGCAGAACACGGCTGCGTGGCCGCATCCTTCAGCCGTGCCTGTCACGGGTGAGCCCGTGCGAGAACCTGCACCCCACGTGCAGCAAAAGCTGCAAGGGCAGCACAAGCTGTGCTGCCAGCAGTGTGTGGTGAGAGCAGCCTGCTTCAGGAGGGGTCTGCAACAGCTCCGACCTTGAGCTGGCGTGAACCTGTCTGCATTTGCACGCACATAGAGTTACAGAACAGTTAGGGTTGGGAAGGACCTCAAGATCATCTAGTTACAACCCCCTGCCATGGGCAGGGACACCTCCCACTAAACCATGTCACCCAAGGCTATGTCCAACCCGGCCTTGAACACCGTCAGCGATGGAGCATTCACAGCTTCCCTGGGCAACCCATTCCAGTGCCTCACCACCCTTACAGTAAAGTATTTCTTCGAACAAAACACAGCTGCTATGAATCCCATCTCTGCCCATCCTGTAGCTGTGGCTGGGATTTCTCCAACCCAGGTGTATGACCTTGCACTTGGCATGATTAAACTTCATACCGTTGGCATCAGCCCACCTCATAAGCATGTCCAGGTCCCTCTGGATGTGCTCCAGTCCTATGGGTGAGTCCCATGCCCAGGTGAGCCCATGCGTAACACGCGTCCCATGAAGTTCACCCCATGAAGTGCAACTCCTGTCAGCTTCTCCTTCCTCCCCCTTCTCAAAGGCCTTACAACCTCATCATTTTTGGTGTGCCAGCAGTCTTGCCCTTCAGTTTAGTAGCTGTCAGCTTCCTTGAAATGATGAATGAAAATAATTCAAACCTGTCAGCAACATAAGTTCAGTGCGGTGATGTTCAGGGGGGCAGATGGTCCACAGGGGTTGAGCAGGGACAGGGAGGATGAGGCCTGTGTTGGAGGGCGGCTCATCGATCCCTGCATGGCTCCCTTAGCAGCAGCCGATTTGAGCACGGCCACCTGAGCAAGCCAGTGATGCTGTATTGGGAAAAGAATCTGGTATGAAGCTGAAAGGCAGCTTCCTATATTGAGTAAATTACATTTGTATTAAAAAGAAAGAAAAAAAAAACTTGTAAATCGCCTATTTACACATTGGAGCACGCGAGCAAGTGAGTTCTCATACGAAACCCAGATGTTCGCTAGAAACACAAGTTTTTCTTCCTTGCTGCTGCCCTGAAAATTAAATCAGGGGAAAAAAATTCTGCTGTGCTGAAGTGGTATAAAGGAGTGAGTTAAGTCTACAAAATCCAGGAAATTTCCCGTTAAGCCAAAAATCTGGGGTACTCTTGTAGTCTTTTAATTTGGACCCAAGATATAAATTCAAGCCAGAGTATCAGGTCAGGGGCTCAAGTTCTCAGCCCTTAGCTGTGGAATTTCCAGGTTAGGATACTTAAATTTTCCTGTTGCTGAATAAAGCTAAAATCCTGTGTGCCATATATTTGCTCATCATAAAATGTTCTCTCCTAGCCAGTAACAGCTTCTTTGTTGGCAAGGCCTGTCTGGTTTATGAGCTTCTCAGCCTTTGTACAGTGTACTGGGAGTTAAGAACTTCCACATGGTGCTTGCTGAGGCTTTTGTGAATAAGCAAAGCATTTCTCCCTGTCCAACAAATGCATCAAATATGGTTTGAATTCTCTGTTTTTAAATGCAAAGGATAATATTGATTTTGTTAAGGTAAATGTCTTTAATTGTATGCTATATAAACTTGACTCGTACTGAGATATAATGGGCTCTGGGCATTCTTCCAGCACAGCAGTAGGAAAATGTATCTTTTAGTGTCTCCAGTAGAGAAATGAAGAATTAAGATTTAGATGAACAAAAAACTAAATAGTGTACATCCCCAGCCTCCATAAAGCACATAATGATGTAGAAGGACATTTACACAGATGGCAATTATAGCTGTATTTAGGACAAAACTGTTGATGTTTCCAATGCTTTTTATTGGGATGGTGCTGGTGGGAATGGAAAAATAGCGAGAAAACAAACAATAAGAGAAAATGAAGTTCATAGAATTGTCACTGTATGAATCAATCTATCATCTCATCTACAGAAACTGAATGAAATCTTAATGCAGAAAGGTACTGGGCATCTCATTAATAAAGTACTCCATACTCTGAAATCCTTACACGTCTGTGAGTATTCAGGAGGGTGATGAGGACAACTATCCATTGAATGAGTCACCCCTTGATATTACTTTATCAAAGGCGATAAAGGTATGTAAGAACAGACCAAACACTCATGCAGCAGATGATATCCTTTCATTTATTGCTAAGCTACCATAGTACAGGCAATATATAAAAATATTTTACAGATAGCAAAACCTCATTACATTGGAGGTTAACAATGTTGTTGCAGCAAAGTGAATGATACAAATCCCTTTTCAATCCTTAAAAATCA
Source organism: Forpus xanthops (assembly GCA_032466535.1). Lineage (NCBI taxonomy): Eukaryota > Metazoa > Chordata > Aves > Psittaciformes > Psittacidae > Forpus > Forpus xanthops. Next base: position 45,785 of record JASSUY010038554.1, on the reverse strand, counting down.
GGCTTTTGAACAAACTGATTACAAAGACATCTGTTAGGATGATCGGAGTGACAACTGCTCACTTGTGTATCTATAAACACGGCTTTACCTGACCGTACAGGGTAGGGCTTCAAGAAAGGTTTGGACTTCAGTGAGGGAGGATCACTCTGTAATTACACTGACTCATACACACATATGCATTGGGACTTACACATATGTAAGTCCCAATTAGGCCACCATTATTCATTCTCTATGATTCTCTAGTCCCAGGTCTCACCACACTGCCTGTGTAGTAAGGTACTGATAAGCACCAGTAAAATGATGGCAGTTTATCCTGGCATAACTGATTATTTCAACACCACATCTGTGGATTTCTGAGCTATTACAAACACATTCATCATTATTCATTACTGTGGCTCACTCATTCTAGAATTTTCCACCCGGTTTTGCTATTTTATGAATGTTATTAAAAAGAAACTCAAAATCCTAACCTTTCCCCAGATAACCGCATGTTTGCAGCCTGCATTATCTTCTGCACTATCAGCACCTTCATCTGAAATTTATTACAATATGGGCCAGGTACCAATTTAGGTTTTTGCACCCCAGGAACAATACAAATGACTAAATGAATCTTAAACAGCCCATGGTAGATTAGATACTGTCTGGTAGTTAGACAGACTGCTATCAGCTGTCACCCGCTACAGTTCTAAAGTAGCAGACATTAAACAAGATAGATGTCAATTGTATGTCAAACAAACATTCAGAAAGGTGAATTATTCATTCTGAAATGAGATGAATAAAGAATTCTAACTTTTCACATGTGATGGCAGACAGATGCCTTATTTACAGGTATGAAATCACTGATGTAAATGATGAGGAAAACAGTCTATTTCTGAAGAAGCTGCAATTCACCCAGGCTAAACCCAACTGTGGCATCCCTTCCTAGCACACAGGAATATGTAATATAAATAAGGTACACTCAGAATTGCAGAGTAACTGGAACATGAGAAGATTTTAAGGGGTGCAAAATTTATGAAGAACCGAATCAATTTAAGATTTGAAATTAAGACAGTCATTTTCTTGAATCCCATCTGGCAGATAATTGTTCCCTATTAAGTAGCAATTTGGAAATAAATGCAAGGGAAAAAGACAGACTGAAATATTTAGAAATCTATTTCTGAAGTGTTTAAAGCAGTCTTTGAAATCTTTGGAAAATTTATCCAATGCATCTTTTTTTAGGACAATAACAATTCCACAACAATTGCATAGAAAATACACTCAGAAAATGAAAATTCATCCTTTATAAATACTATCCTTAATCCAAAAGGTGTTGAATATTTGGTCAGACAAAAAGCATAGACACTTTTTTGTAAAGATATGGATTACAAAATATACTTAAAAAAAGAAAAAAACAAACATGCTAGCTAATTTGAGAACTGTTTTAGATATGCTCTTAAGCAGCAGCATTTTATACAATAGAGAATAACATAGTGCTGGTTTTGGAAATATTCTACATTCAGAAAATGCTGTATTCCTACAGGAAGAATGGAAGTGATACATATTTACATGGATACAAATAAAGCAAGTGCAAAACCCATGGCTCTTCTACATTCTTTCTACCAATTAAAACACATACATTAGACACTTTCATTCCATCACTGCTGTTCAGATCTTACATTTGCTCATTCTCATGGAGAAAAAAAAAAAGAAACAGGACTTCATATTTCATTGTAAGTATCTTCACAAGCCATTACTCTCCTGGCAAACTGTATTTCCAACACTCATAACTGACAAAACCAAATCTTCCCGGTATCTGTCCATTCCCATTCCACTCTCAGACTGTTTACATATCATGAATGATGATTTTTGTCTACGTATTCATATACTTGATGCAGAAGTTTATAGAAGCTCATCCTGTATTTGCAGCCAAAGCTTGGATGGAAAAAAAAATGGGAGTAAAAAAAATGCACACACACACACACAAAAAAGAAAGAGATGAACTTCTGATTTCCAACGAGCCCCATGCACTTCACATGGTATACCTTTGATGGAAAATGCATTAGAGTTGTTCACCCTGTCGAGAATATATTTGGAGGCCTTTGGTACAATGGCAGGAAGGCACTGTGGTGAAACATTCAGATAACTGAGGAAAGAGAGAGTTTCCTCATGTGCAAATATGGCTATCTTCCAGATAAAGTGAGAACAAATTACTCACAAAATGGTATTAACTCTTCCAAGGTTAAGCTAATCCTTCTACAGAAAGAAAGTTGCATTGAGTAACAAAATATTAATACTGGAAAACCACTGCTCAGCAAGAACAGGAAATAATTTAGTACTGTATATTTCAGAGTTCTTCAGCCTAGCTATATACTTTTAACATAACAGTTTTCTTCTTAAAAAGAGACACCAATGCATAATGCTATGCCTGAAGACAGTCGTTTTCTCTGGAAATAAATATAAAATTGGTTAAAACTGTATTATTTAACTAACGGTTGCATGTAAAAGCAGATACAGTAGCACAGCCTGACCTCATGTAGCTGTAAATAAAACCACTAAAATGTAGTCTATATTATATACGTTTTATGAACCCTCAATCCAGTAGTTGGCTTCATGTGCCTGCATATGTCTGGCCAACTGAAGCCAATTACAGGATCACGCCCCAAGTTTGTAATTGTGGGGGGAGGGAAATGTGTGTTCATATATAATTATATGTATATAATATATCCATATAGATATATATGGTTATATTATATAAATATGTATGTGTATGCACTGACACAAACAGAGATTAATATCTATGCATTAAAAACAAGGAAGAAATATGACTACTGCAAGCGTGAGTACAGCGCTCATACCCCATTAAATAACAAGTCCTCTCCCTCTCTCTACAGCAAAGTGCCCGGAGGAACACAGAAGAGCAGTGGAAAACTTGTTTTTCGGTTAAAGAGCACATGTTTCATGGGTGCATCCTGCAAAGTAGCTTCCATGGAGCAGTGCAGGGGCTCAGGGCTTTGCCTACCTGGGTCCCTTAGAATGCTGAAAAGCCTTTGCTATGAGTCCACATTTTCCTTGTCTGCTATACACACTTATGCTGTATAGTTAAAAGAGGAGAAAGATGTTTAAATGATCAGTGGGGGACAGTGGCAAAATATAAAACTCAGTCTGCATCATGAACTTACATATTGCAATCGCACACTGCAGGAGGAAGGTTGCCAGTGCATTTGCTGTGTGTTATCTGACTTCAAGATCAGCCATTCAGCTGCATATAAAGGACTATTGATAAGCAGTTGCTATGGACAATCACCAAATAAGCAGAAATATTTTTAAACTACATCAGTGTGTCTTCTGATTCAGAAAGCCCTTAATGTTGTTTGATATTCTAGTTAAAATCCATCAAGAGAAAAGTTTATGTATGTCACCTATTTGGGGATTTTTTCTCTGAATGGCTTTTTGGTTTGGTTTGTTTTAAATTTCCCTATACTTTATAGGCCGGATCAGGAAAAATTAAATGGTCTTTTTTGATATGTCCAAGCTTGAATTCTGTGAAACCAGCAGACACATCTCATCTGTTCTTTTACACAGCTGCAGCAAAGAACTTCTGACAGGCAACTTCTGGCCTGAGGATTTCTTTTAAATTGCCCCAAACCATCAGACTGCATTAAAAATCCATGCTATATGTCAGATTTTGATGCACTGGCAGCTTTAAAACAGCCCAAAGTAGATAATTTGAGGCATGTGAGCCAGTTGAAGCACTATACAAGTGCTGTATAGTACAATCAGTAATTCCCCTTTGCAGCAGTCCTTTCAGCTAGTCTGAGCCTCGGTTTTGTCTCTGTAGAAATCAGCAATAAAAAAAAGCCATTTTCACCTCTGCAGGTACTGGAGGATCTTGCCATTCATACTGTGTGCAGCTCACAGTATAAGCACCAGCATGAGACACTTTTTGGTGTTGGGATACAGGGGACTCATTTTGTTAACAGAAGATCATAGCCTTGGGTGACATGGTTTAGTGGGAGGTGTCCCTGCCCATGGCAGGGGGGGTTGGAACTAGATGATCTTAAGGTCCTTTCCAACCCTAACTATTCTGTGATTCTATGATTTGAATCTCACAAAGCAGACCAGCTTATGCTGGGACTGTTGGTAGGTGGAAAAAAAATGCAGTAAATCCCCCCAAGTTGTGTTATTAATACCAGTTTGGGATGTGCAGTCAGGAAAGGCTCTGCATTGGTTCTGGATCTAGGCTTGGTTAAAACCAGAGAGTAGAGCAGCTCTTGTGAACTTCAGGTTACTGTTTAAGATACAAGATTATAGCTGAGCCTAGGTCAGGTGCTTTGAAAAGTCTAATGCTTCCCACTCTAAAACTGAAGACTTTTCAAAATTTAAGTGCCAGCTTTTAGTGGTATAAAATATATTATTACCAACACTCCTAAAATGATTTCTGTTGAACTAAGCACTCAGCAGGGTTTGTGCGAGATCTTTCTGTGCTATTGGAGAACAAATTATGCAGCTGCTCTTCTGGTCTGCTGCATTCATATAACCTAATTCCTGCTGTGAGCATGTGGGCATGTTGGTATTCAGCAAAGTTTACTGTGAAACAACAGAAAACAGGATAGTTTCACTGTGTTCTCTAGAACAGAGCTCAGGCTCTGCACTCTTAAAAATATCAGCATTCCTCATTTATAAAACCAGAAAAGATTACTATGTTTTTCCTACAATATTATGGCTATCTTCTACTGTACATTGATTATTCACTCATGATGCCTTTTTATCACACTGTGGTAGTAATGCCACACCAAAATGTTATAAACTTGCTAGCTGTACAACTGCAGATGGCAGCGGTTATTCTTTATCATGATAAGCATGTGCCAGTACAGTATATTCTAACACATGAAGCAGAACATAACAAACGTACTAACTCACATGGAAATTCAACCTTTTGAGAAATTGCTGGTAGCTTTGCAAAGCTAAAGAAACAAGGTGAATATAAGTAAGTGTGTATTTTTTTCTGGAACATATGACTTCTGTAACATGCAATTGATGACTTCTGTAAGATGCAATTATTTTCCTCTGCAGCTTATGTGGTTAAATGCTACAGCTGCTAAATGAGACAAGTTACAAGCCAATAGTAGGTTCTATAGGAAAAGAAACAGCAACAACTCATCAGAGAGAAAATAAGGTGTGTTCCTACAATGCCTAAACATTAATGAGGATCAATCATAAACTCCTTGAATTTACAGGGACTCCTATATATTAATCTCTGTTTTATCTGGGTTTATTTTACCTTGGGACAGGTGTTACAGCTGCTGAATTGCTCTCTTCACTGGTTCTCTGTGAGCATCCCTCTCCTTCAAACTCCTATCCAGTCTGACAAGAAAAATGAAGAAAACTCCTAGATCCAGCTGACATCTACTGCTTGAAATCCTGATCATAGTGCTCAGTCAGAAGAAAATGGCTTTTGATCCCAGGCTGGATAAAGGCTGAGCAAGCTTGGGTTGCCTCAGTTTTGTACAGCAATAAAATGTCTTAAAAGAGCTTTGAGACCTGACAGGCAAGTCATTGTTAGTGAACTGCAAATTGGTGTTACTGTTTTAGGGAATATATTACTCTTTCCTAACCCATTTCCCACCCCACCCAAATAAGCACTAAGATATAAGCTTGCTTGCTTTGTGCTGTGTTCAGGAGTGACACATCCCTTCTCCCTTATTACTAAGATAGATCAATATAGACAAATATTTTGCAGCAGGCTTGAAGTGTTTCCTCAGACAGATGCTCTGTTACACGAGAACAATATGATCTTTGGACGAAAGGAAGGGTGTCCTTCTTGATGTTTACAGAGAGAGGTGACAAGTTGCTTAGTCAAGGCTGTCAGCTTGATGCCAATACATTGTTCCTTGCACTGAACTGGTGCCTTGAGATGAAGAGTTAAGGAAGCAGGAGGTTGCAGGGGCATTGGAAGGATCTAAGAGGTCAGTTATGGAAGGATTCAGTAAAAGTTGTCTCACAGATCTCTTCTTCTATGTTTGATTTCTGGCAGGGAGTCCAGAAAATTCCTTCCTGATAATTTCATTAACTGTGAAATAAAAGAAGACAAAGAAATATTAGAGCACTTTCCAAATCACAAGAAGTAAAAGCAATCCTTGGGCAGTTTGCTGTTAAGCTGAAAACATCCCCTCTGTATTTATAACATAACTTTATTAAAGCCAAAAACTTTTAGTCCTGTTTACCCAGACTACATATTTTTGGAAAGCACAGGAGAAAGAGCAGAGAGAGGGGGTTTACACTGTGTTAAGCATGCTTCGAGCGCCATAAAAACACAACTGATTACCATAAAAACACAACTGAGAAGCTCTACCATGTCTCCAGTACATGCCACATCCCTTATGCACCCAGTGCTTTCCCTCTTTCACAGACGCTTCCTTTATCCAAGGTAAAAAGGGAAAACCTGCAAGTCTCTGAGCACTTTGACAACTTCAGTAGGCTGAAATAAGAGTATTTTGAAAAGAAAAAGGCCAGGTTTGGAGTAAATAACATGGACAGTGATGAAAATACAAACATTGAAATTCAGGTGGAAAAGTGGCTTTTTTGGTGGTTTTCTTGTTTGGTTGTTTTTTTAAATATTCCTATAGACTCTGTTGACTCTACATTTTCATTACAGTTTGCTTGCAGATTGTAGCATAAGCAACCTTCCATGCACCACTATGATACTGAGAGACTTGTTAATAAAGCTCCAGAGAAGACACTGAAGAACTTTGTTCTCTGTTAAAAAGTCAGAACAATATTACATGTTACCTACAACAGCCATTCTCTCCTGCCACATGCATTTGCCTAAAGCACCCTCTGGTACCTCCTGGAACAACAAATCTCTCTCTAGGCTGCACTTTCATTAGGAGAGACCTAGAATATGGGTATTTTGATTCAGAAACATCAGAACTGCCTGGTTTGGGGCTCCATTTCACATGCAGCTCCTTGGTGCTGTACTCACCAAGGGGGTTCACAGTTTGGAAACTGTTTCTTTGACAAATTTGCCTTAAAACCAGAAGACCAAATTTTCTAAGGTTTCAGGGCCCAGATTTAAGTGATTTCTTCCTGGTGATATTTAAGGGCTAAGACAAGGACTAACTCAAACCAAAGCTGACCCTCACCCAAGTCTGATTAATCCTCAGGTATGCAGCTGTAGCACTCGTTCATATTTAGGCCCATTTCTAATAAATGCTTATAAAAAAAGAAAAAAACCTTAATATTTCACCACTTCCCGCTATTGAAAGAAAGGGTGGCCAATCTCTTACTGTCTCTGGGAAGGGAGAACACATGGATTAGCTTTCCATAGTTCTGACTAACAGTTTGAAGTCTCCCTCCACTCTACATTTATCTGGGAGAAAGTAAAATCTATGTATTATGCAAAGCTCCATCTCACCACTGTATGGATGGATGTCTGCTGAGGTGGGCTATACTCCTCAAGGACTAAGTATTCACACACATCATGGCTGATGGCAGGACAGGGAGCTTGGATATCCAGGTACACTAAATTCTTCTGAAAGGACCTTGTAGCCCGTGCTACAGAAGGCAGTTTCCATCCTTCCATGGTCAAAAACCCCACTGTTAACAGCCCAGAGTTTAGCTCTTTCTAATTCCAGCCTCTTGGAAAGGACATGGATTAAAAAGAACAGGTGAGAGCAGAATTCCTGCTGCCCAGCTTTCTACCTGCCACAACCACCTGCAGGCTTCTACCAGCCTTTTGGGTGAATTCTTGTTAACAAAGCACATCTGAGGGATATTTGGTGCGCTGCTGCTCTGCAGTGCAAGCAAGCAACCAGTGGGAGGTGAGGTTGGTCCACTTTCAGGCAAAACGCCTCCTTCAGCTCAGTTAGAAGAGCTTCCTGTTTGCTCTACCCAGGAAATGAGAGGAGCAGGTCTTCAATGGAAATTTTTCACAGTCTCAGCTATAAATAGCAGTGAGGTAAAAGAAGTGGGCACCCACTCGTACAGGGTCATTTCCTTTCTAAAGACAAGTGGGCTGAGACTGCAGGCTGATCTATTTATCAACACGTTTGTTTGAGCAGCCAGCATGACAGAAGTATAGTGTGTGAGTGATTACATTTCATTTAACACAGCCACTGCTGGTGGAAATATCAGAACCAACAGACATCTTTGTCTAGGAAGGGTTAACTAGTAAGTGAAAAAAGAGCAGGTGATTAAATGGAGTTACCATTAATTACTACAGCCTTTTATGGGGTCTGGTTTTGGTTCTGTTTCTCAGCCTGAGCTTTAGGCAAAGTGAAATCCATTGTGCAGCAATAGCAGACCACAAGCTTGGAGCCCAGCTAGTGTAGGGACCTCTGCTTGCTGGCTCCAGGCAGGTTAGACGGCATGGTAAAAGGCTTACTCAGCCTGCAAACTTCACTTTCCCTCCTGTGTGCTGCAGGGGAGGTCAGCAGTGGGTTTTGTGGGCTGAGGTTACAGGGGGACTACAGTCTGAAAAGAGCTGAAAAGTTGCATGGGAACTGTTTGAAACATTAACCCCATAGATAGGCTGCAGGACCATGCTCGGGCACAGCCAGGCTCTTTCTGAGCAAGCTCTTACAGGCAGCAAACTGGGTTTTTGTTGTAAGCATCTGAATAACCAGAGAGCTTCCTGTATCAGTGGGCCTGAACATCCTATAGTCATCCTGAATTTCACCTAAAGCCAAGTGGTGAGGGAGTTAGGTGGAATTTAAACTGGGCAACACTAGTCAGGGAGCTCTAAGGGAAAGATGTCAAAAAGTCTTAATCCACAACCAGACCCCCTAAATCTAATGAATATATAAACGTATTAGGAATTGATTCCAAGTCAAGCATCCCTCTCACAGCTTGGAGTCACCTCCAGATCAAGTCTAGTGAAATTGCACATCTTGAGTGATCTGCTCCAGATTTGGGAGCACATGGATCCACATCCAAGTGTAATCTCAGTGACTTATCCTGGGCTGCATCAAAAGGAGTGTGACCAGCAGGTCAAGGGAGGTGATCCTGCCCCTCTGCTCTGCCCTCGTGAGACCTCACTTGGAATATTGTGTGCAGTTCTGGTGTATTCAACATCAAAAGGACATGGAACTGTTGGAACAAGTCCAGAGGAGGCCATGAGGATGATCAGGGGACTGGAGCACCT
>JASSUY010038554.1:0-36564 GCA_032466535.1 Forpus xanthops | reverse complement strand
GTGTCCCTGCCCATGGCAGGAGGTTGGAACTAGATGATCTTAAGGTCCTTTCCAACCCTAACTATTCTATGATTCTATGATTCTATGACTTGGGCTTCAAAAGTAGGTTGAACAAAATCAGTACTCTGAGACATATCTAAACTTCAGAGGAAGCTGAGCTCATGCTCTGCACTTGCTATTCTGAACTCCCACCTATCTTTGTTGGTAGTATGGTTAAAATGTATCCCAAGTATCAGTTCTCATTATTTGAGCATTGCTACCTGAGAAGAAATGGAGATGATGTGATTAATAAATAAAATATTGTTATTTAAGGTGCCTGGCATTTGGCATCTCTAGTGCACACAGCTATTGATCTTTTAATGATAGAACTGATTAAATGGAACCATAAGGATATATGCAAAGATAATGAAAGTTAACTTATAACAAAGGATACTGAAACTACAGCTGACCAAGGAAATGCCTACTGAGGCCTGAATCTCTTCAGCATATCCTCTGCTAGGTACTGATGTTGTATAAATATTATAACAGCCCCAGTGCTTGGAGATCCTCAAGTTAACCTAATGCAAGGGGCTGGCTGAAATCATGGGAGAATGTCTGCGTTCTTCTAATCACTCATCTTTGATGGGTTAGAGTCAGTCTCTTAGGCTCCAGTCCCTAAAGACATTTAAGACTCTAATTCACATCCTCTCAGATAGAAATCTGGAGTGTATTCACTTGCGGGATGACAGTGGGCTGTATTAAATGCCGAGCTTCATCTAGTAGTCCAGAGACAGAAAACAGCCTCCAATTTTAGCTGGCAATGAGTCAGGCTCCTCGTAATTGATTATATATATGCACACATACTCATCAGCATGCATGCACACACATTCACATACGCATCGGAATAACAACTTCAGTAGCGTTATTCCACGTGTATGTCTGGAGTAACATCAATGAAGTCGATGCTGTCACAGCACTATACCCATGGCAGTGGATGGGGTCTTGTGCCCTTTGGGGATACTGCAAAACTGAGGGTATCATCAGAGGAGGTAAAGCTCAGCTCCAGTGGGCTCCTCCCTGCACCAGGCAGGGATACTGCAATACTCCATGTTTGCACCATTGAAGTGGCCAAGAAGCGTTTTACATGCAAAGCAAACACAAGGCACACAGGGAGGAACTAAAGGCATAACAGGGGCTGGGGAGGAAAGTTGAACCCTGAATTTTTAGTGTGCCCTCCAAACATGACCAGGCAAACCATGGTCCTAACACAGTTCTGGATGCTGCCAGGGAACAACAGGATGCTTTAGCCCAGCATGCACAACCCCATTTCTCCTTCCCTGCCCACCAGGCCCCAGCTACTTCAGAACAGCTCTGTGGTACACAAGTGGGGAAGAAAAGAATGAAAAAAACCCTTTAAGCCAAATAAAAAGGGGCATGACTTTTTAATTATAAAAAATAAATAAAGATTAAGAGAAACACACAGCTGGAGAAGAGGCAGAAGAACACTAATTACCTTTCTTTTTGATTGCTTGGATCAAAGATCACAGCCATTCTTTCTCATATAATGTTTTGTATCCAGCTAAGGTGTGTATCTATCAGCTCTGAAAAAGATTTGCAAAACCATTTTTGAGAAAAAAAGGTAACCTTTGACCTGTGTTGCAAGGCCAAATGTTACAGTTTTCAGCTACTCTTTCATTTGGTGGTTTAATTTATTAAAAGGACATTTCAGCATATACCATACATAAGGCAGAACTTAACTGCTGACCTTTTTGTTTGTTCAGGTCCAGCAGTAGATTTTACTTTTTCCCCCTCTTTTCTCAACTGGTATTATCTAAAAGTAAGTATGCAAAAAATTACACTCCTGAATTGATCACAAAGCATGCAAAATGTTGATAATTTGATCAAAGGCTTCAGGGGCACAGGAGGTCCATGCTGTAAAGTCAGGTCAAAGACTAGTCACTGCCTTTTGCAAAATTCAGTTATACTAGCATCTTAGTGACCCAAATAAAGCATGACACGTTTATGCCAGATCAAAAGGCAGTCCCTTTTAAATAAGAGATCTAACCACAGTGGCCATGTAAAGCAGACTTTGCCTTAATTGTAAAGAACAGGAAAAATATGTGCAAAGAAATTATGGCAGCTACAGTCTTTGCTTCCAACAGAAATAAGGTGATTTTTATTTCTCATAAAATGGCAATATTTAAAATTCTGTTCCAGTTTTGTCTGATCATTTTAGATTTCTTTTAAATTCATCACAAGAGCATTTGGTATGTCTGCAAAATCATATGGAAATGAAAGAAGTTGCAATATTAAGGAGGGAAAAGTGCCTCTTAAAAACTAAGTTAGTTTTGAGTGTAAGATTCAGAAGTATCTTTGCTGCTGGGTTTCAGGTGGCTATATATAGAAAGGAAATATTTTACTTGGCTCCCACAGATTGCACATTGAAACCTACCACTCAGTACACAGCCTATTTTATATTCTGTACCCTGGAAAATCAGCTTTTGCACATGCAAGCAGAGCAACTAATTGATTGGTAAATACAAACTTAGGTGAATCAGGCACAAGGAGCCCAAATCCAACAGACTGTTGGGGAAAAATACTGGGTGTATGTGTGGGGGTTACATTATAAATCAACAGCAATAAAAGGCCTTTTTTTCTGGAAAATGAGGACATAAAACAACTATGAGGTACTTGGCTGTAAAGCTTTACATTTACTTTTCTTTACATCAAAAAATATTTTACTCCCATTGAAATAATGCCCACAGATGCAGCCCACATCCTTTCTTCCTTGTCCTGCTTGTACTCTATGAGGTCTGTGTAAACTGTACGCCTCTCCTACACCATCCAGTCCAACAGCAATCAGGTCATCTCCACGAATTAAGCAAACTCTTGGAAGACGTTCCTGATCTCAAACTAAGTGGCAATTCAAGTCCCAAGATGCATTTTTGCTATAATAGTTTCAATAGACTCAAAACCCATCGGCATCTTTCCATGAATTTAACAGCATAACGTAGATAATCTGATGGAAAACAGGATTTAAATAAAATGCATATTTTTGGCTGAAGCCTGTCCCAACTGAAATCAATATCTAAATTCCTTGTGATTCACAGGATCTGGATTTCACTGTTGACATTTACATATCCTTCCCTTACATTTCAATCTAGTTCCAGAGTGAGCTGCAAAGATAAAATTATCAGTATCTATGGTACTATCCTACACAAAATCTTTAACAAGAAGCTGTGTAAGAAAAGAGCAGAAAATAAAGATAACATTTCTGCTAAAAACAAATTAAAACCGATCAGTGTCCTAAATGCACTACACAGAAAAACTATCAAGGAAATAACACACAAATCTGTATGTGACACTGTCCCAGAAACTTGAAGGATTTTTGAAGTACTTTCGCTATTACCAATGTGATTCCAGTAAAGATCAACAGACTGCGTTGATAAAAAAAAGCAAGCCAAAGTGGTTAAAGCAGAAGACTGGACAGTGGTACACCAGGGCCTGGACCTCTCCTGTAGCATCGCCTTGCCGTAGGGCCCTGGCCAAGTCCATGGTAGCCCTGAAGGACCAGATTTATTATTGGTTTGCTTTGATCTGAAAAATGCAGAAAGACTGTGAAGGTCACACTCAGGAAACTTAAATAATACATGTCTAGATAACAGAAAAAAAAACAAAATGATGACCTGCATAGAATGAGTCTATCCTAAATGTGTGGATGCAGTAGAGAGCTATCATTTTCTGAAGTCCCTACAGGGATGTTTTAAACTGCTTAGGTAGTCTAGATCTCAAACTACCAAAGGCATGAAATACTGAGCTCCCCTAGGCACTCTAAAAAATCCTAATTGGCAACAGTTTAAGTTGCCAACCTTTAAACCCGTAAATGTCAGTCAATGTTGCAGTCCTCAGTTCCTCTAAAAATTAGGTCATAAGTAGTATTACAAATTAGAAAATTTAGGCAACATAGTTAAGAGCACTTTTAAGACAGTGACCTGTTCTGACTTTGCTGCATGGCATCTAAAGTCAGGAGACTAAGGAGCATCCATCAGTCCTGGGTGCCTTGTCCTGGGAGACACTTGTGAGAAGCTTCACAGATGTGCTCTCCACTGATTGTGCAAAGAAGTCTGGGACTGGTATCCCCAGACACTTGGTAGCCTGAATGACTTCAACAAGCAACCCTTTGCTTTTGTTTTTTCATGCATTATCCTTAGACAGAAGTTCTCACTCTGCAGTTCCCTCCAGCCAAGTCCTCCTCAGCAATACAAAGTAAAGTGACCAGTTACAAGGCAAGGGAAACAAAGCAGTTTGCAGCAGTGGAGATAGGTGAAAGACGTGCTGCTCTCCCTGTACTACTTGCCCCATACAGAGCCGTTGGGTGCCTGCCCTAGTTTGCCATGCTTCACTTGAGCTCGTTACACAAGTGGCCACGATCTTGTAAATCAGTAATAAGTTGCACCTGAGCTGTAAGTGATTAGCAAAAAATCATTACACTTCCATGGCCAGAGGACTTTCACACAGTTAATCAGTTAAGAAAAGCACGGGGTGTTAACTGGTTCTTTAGTTCCCTGGAAGACCAGTTTACTGAGACCCAGTAGCAAGAGGACTGAAATCTGAAATGCAAAGAATATATGGGAGAACTATATAGTTTAGAACTGACATACTCTCCTGGAGAAAGAGGTGCCAAATGTTGCACTAAAATGAGCTGAATGGAGGACTTCTAAGGCTGAGCTGGTGCCACTTGTGCTTTCAGTTATTTAATCCATTTGATCCCTGTTTGAGTCTATTGGAAATCAGTAAGTTAACTTTTCTAGTTAACCTTCTCCATGAACCAGGAAGCTGGGGTTATGTGGCACTTGTAGGACACACATGCACACACACACGAGCTTTCTCATGCTGGGCTGTTGGCTGGAACGGCAAGAGAAAAAGCAATTTTTGCTCCAGAGTGTGATTTCCTGTTTGCTTGGTAGATTTCAGTATTTAGTCATCATTTTTCTTTTTATCAGAAGATTCTTAGGTGCAAGCCTGCCTACATCGAATGGAGGAGGAAGCCACATCAGCTGGCAATCAGGAAAGTGTACCTTTAGGCACGATTTCATGCCCTTTCACTCCTGCCCCCTTAGTCTTCAGTATATCACTGTGAGAAGCCCTTGGAGCTCATCTGTAGGCTCAGTCCCACTGGCATAAAAACCCTAATTTGGAGAAGTTGCATCTTAAACTGCTGCATAAGTACAATGGGAAGAGCCACGCAATCAAACTGGGATGTTTCTTTAAATCTCATTCTCAGAACCTTCTTTCTGCCTGGTCCACTGTGCTGCACATACTAAAAGTGAACACATTCAGGGTGGTACCCAGTGCCATGCACTGCCAATCTCATTCATGGGTTACCTGACAAAGAACTGGCTCTGACTATTAATGTTGACACTGCTGAGAACCATATGATTATGAAGCAAAAACTTGTATTATTAAATTTGCTAAGATGATAAATATTCTGTTTATTTATTAGATAAACCCTTTAAATCTGTTTAGTGGCTACATGCAAGGCATAAAGGAACTGCAACAATATGTGCAGTTCTTTTAAAAGACTGTCAGCAGCTGCTCTGGGAAGTGTACCTTGAAAGTGGAAAACTAGATCAGCCTGGGTGTGATGAGGAACTCCAGGCCACCGTGGATTCGGTTTGTAGTAGCTTTCCATAACAAAGTCTTTTTTTAACTGACTTTCTTTCTGCTCACATATATTTAGATATGACTTTCATTCTGCAGTGCTCGGATGCCAGATAGTTTTGGCTGAAATTGCAAGGGGAAGGGACACGTGTTTGAGTCATGCAGTTGGCTCTCTGTAGTTGATAGGTAGTGAGTTACTGAGAAAAGATGAAGCTTGTATTTAGTTTTAGTTAACATGCAACGAGACCAAGTGAAATATCCCAAGTAGAATATGTACAAAACTTATACCAGAAGGGGAAGGAGTTCATCTTCTTAAACCACATTACTTGGCTAATCCAATACAGGAATATTAGGCTGATGGACTGAAGCTTAAGAAACACAATGCAAGAGTCTTCATTTTGCCACTATTAACTCTTTATCTAACTCCGCAGCAGCTTCTGCTGCTGCAAAGCACAGGGGTGAACTGTTCTCACATTTACTTTAGTGTGCACAGTGTGGACCTTATGGATTTGCTACATAAATGCTGAGATAAGCAGTGGCATTTGGCAGTAAGATGTATTTCTTTTAGACTAGAAACAGCAAAACCAAAGGAGGTTGGTGATGACTTTTTCCTACAGTAGCTTGTACCTCATGGTTTAAAAGTCAATGAAATTGATAATAGGTACCACAATAACGCTAAAATAGGAACTGCTGGCAGGAGAAGCACACAAGTGATGGCACTATTTATTCACATGTCACTTTGCAGTTTCATCGTTCTCCTAGACTTAACCTATTTACTAAGAGGAGATATGAGTCATTCAGCAAAGTGCTTCAAGAAAGGAGAGAAAGAGAATAAATGGGAGAAAGCTATTTTTTACAGGAAATAATTGGGGGGTAGGAACTGAAGAAGAGTTACAGCATGTTCAGGATTAGCTGAAAGAAACAAGAATAGGCAATGCTGCTGCTTTTTTATTTCCGTCACAAAGGAAGTACCAGAACAAATATTTAATTGAGGGGAAACAAACCATCTTACCCTTCCCTTTAGGCAGTTTTGCAGGGGATGGACAGTCCATAATATAATCTATTTTCCTCCCTTGAGCACTAGCGCTCATGTCTATTAACTGACAAAACTATTTATTGGCTCGAACTCTCTGGCATCTTATCTTCTGCTGTGCCTTAACTTCGCAAGCATACCCATTGAAGGGCTTGTGCATTCTTGCAGAATCTGGGCCTCTCCAGCAAACTGGGTTTCCCTCCAAACGTGTCTGAACTGAATTTTGAGCCTGGTTCTCAGGAGAAAACAGCCAGCAGAAAATCACTGTCCAAGGTAACAAGGGAGATGCACAAGTGGCTATGAACAATTCTGCCAGACAAACCAAGCTCTCCTCTGGAACCAGCATGCAAATAACCTTCTGCTTGCAATTACTTTGCTTTCACAAACAACTTTGGAACGACGAGCACAAAGAAGGCATATGTTTCTTATGTGCTTTATTTTAAAGAGGACTATGGGCAGTAGGCACACGGTTCCTAGTGAAAAACACATGAAATCACTTTTGTACACAGATTGTTTTTCTATCATGACTCCACATCCTTCAGTAAATGAATGTTTGGGTTAAGATTCACCCCCCTTTCTGCTAGGCGCTGAATGGTGAGCACTGTTTTAGGAGCCCTGCTTGCCTCCACAGGCAACAGGAAGCAATGGGCACTGCTAGAGAGGTCTGCAGGTCTTGGCAATGGGAGTCCAGGACAGCCAAGCCCTGACTTTGGGGCTACAGTTATGAGTCCCAAGTTAGCTGGAAAGAATCCAGACCATTAAATATTTAAGTGGTTATTGACAGAGTGTTACAATTCACATATAACAATGTCAAGGAGGTGCCGCATACAAGATACTCTCTGTCTGCCCACATCCATCTGTTAACTTTTATTTTGCACTTTGACTGGCAGTCCTCTGAGGCAGGAACTGCTTTTTTTTGCCTTTGGAGTCAACACAGCATCTGCCACAACAGAGTTCTCATCTCTATGCAGGGTTTCTAACATAAAATAATGTAGTAATAAAAGTACTACGTAATACTATGGAGTTTATGTACAAATCAGAGAACATTTGAACAGAGAGAGCGAGCTAATTGTAAGAGACACCTATAACTACAAAAAGGAGTGCAAAAGACTGTGGGAGCAGATGCTGTAATAGACTTTGCATCTCACCTCAAAAAGGCCAGGAACATCTTGACAGTAAATAGCTTGAGAGAATAAGAAAAATGTATATGCATCATCCAAAGACTTCAAACTTCCAATTTGAGTTAATGGCACAAACAAGAAAATTACTATTCTCGAAAAGAAAAGAAGATAAAAGAAAAGAAAAAGAAAGAAATAAAAGGATTTAATTACCAGAAATGGGACTGAGCTCCTTGATGTCCAATAGCTGCCGAGGTGACTATCTTTAGCTGAAGTGCAGCTGGCGCTATTGAAGTTGGGCAATTCCCAACCTCACCACAACAGCAATAACCTACATTTGTTTAAAAATTAGCCCTCAATTATTTCCAGACCTCACATCCCAATTCCAGATCAAGACATAGGAACAACCACCCAAAGAGACTGCCCCAAGGAATCCTTCCCAGCATTTAATGATGAGCCATCCCAAATTTTCCAACTGTGAGGTCTGAGAGCTGTATGTATCCCCATGCAACCCAAGCAGGAGGTGAAATATTATGCTCCTTGCAGTGTCTCAAGGGCATGCTGCAAGACACTGTAAGTACCTGGAAAGACCATCCTAATCACTCCCAAGTTCTCATCAGCTGTATGACAATGTTCTTTCTCCTACACAAGTTTGCACAGCCAGCTCACAGGCTCTGCATATGTAGCTCACATTGAACCGATTAGTTTGCATTTAACCATCCATTGCTACACTTTCTGGGTGAATTCCAACCAAGGAACGAAGACTTTGGAACCACATCATGATAAAACACCCTCTTGCCTAAAATAAAGATAAAACTTGCTTATGTTTGATATGATCTCATCTGACTACAGAACACATTCGGAAGCAATTGGCAGGCCATCCCCTCTGCTAGGAACACAGACTGAATGGGAATACTGTTTGTCCTGCAGTTGGGGAACTAGCCACAGGCAGCTGGAAGACACAGTAGTTGCAAAGCTAAAGGCCAAAATCATCATAACTCTTTCTGAGTGGTCCTGGAAGGAGAGTGACTGCCAACAGCAATGAAATAGCCCAGCTAACACACACACTGCATAATAAAACTGTATGAAGCCACCAGACATCTTCCACAAGGGCAGGTTTTGGTAGATAACTAATCACTGTGAATTAGACATCTAGCCATGTTTAAAAAATCAGATACACAGAGAGATAAGCATGTGTCACCTCTCAGAAGCTGGCCTAGGCTGTACCCAACTTTTCCTAACAGATGAGATGGAACAAGTGCTTGGGAACACTGACAGAGGATGTTCTATGGCAGGAACTGGGGTTGTCCTTTAGGATGCCAAGTGCAGATGGGAAGGTTCTTGCAGCAGTAAAGGCTGATTCATGGGAGGGGATGTAATGCTGACTCCTTGCACACCCTTTGCAGAATCACTGCAAAGGTGGCTCGCAGTGTGTCTATGCAGCACCATGATGTGACTTCACCATCATCACCACCATAGAGCGACAATGCACAGCACTGCTATAATCTCTTCTCTAGGGAGCAGCTCTGATGGCTGCCTACCACCGGCTGCTATGCTTTGCTCAATGTGTAGGTGACAACCATGGTAAGGAGAAACACAGCTGAAACAACAGGACAGCTGTCCATCCTAACCTGTGCTTCCTCATAACTCATGAGGCTTGGAGAACTTGCTGTGGGCTGCAGCATGTGCTGCAGAGCCTGTCCCAGCTAGCACTGGCTCCCATGGTGCTCCTCAGCACTGCCGGACTGCCTGACAACAAGTGCATCTGCCACACTTCAAACCACACTGGAATTACCTGCCAGCCACAATATTGCTGAGCCCAGCAGCAGCAAAACAGGCTGGTGCCCGGTAAACAGGAAGGAATATTCTAGGTACTGTGAAAACGCCACCTAAAAATGAAAGTGATTTACTGGTGGGAAAGAATAAACTACACCAGAAGCTTTCCCCTTTTCTGTTAAGAAGGTAAAATGAACTTGAGTTTAAGCAGGTGGCTAAGCCATAGAGACTTCGGAGCAGGCTTATGCTGCAGTGAGTGCTAGGAGAAAGCTGAAGGAGCATCATGGAACTGAAAACCTCTCTGTTGTGAGCTGGGAGCAACCATTAACATTGGAAGAGTCCCATCAAGCAGAGATCAGTTATGCCTCATGGCCAAGCCAGCAGTCAAGATTCCTGTGGGGCCTGTCAACACAGAAAGTGAGGGGGGAACATGATCTATCCTGGCTAGATAGATCACACATAGGTCACAGAACAGGGCTTTCCTCTCAGTGCGTCCCCTCAACATGACTGAAATCAACACTAAAAATAATAGCACAGTTTATATTTGGGCTGGAATTCACCACTGTTAATAGCAACAACCTAGCAGAGTCTCCAGAGAGAATTTGGTCACTGTGACCCTGGCGGAGATCTGAAGGATGATCCGAGCGCAGAAGGCTGCAGTTGGCCACAAAGAAGCAATTTGTACAGCTCAAGATAGCGATTATCTCCAGTAGGAACTCTTCCCCTTCCCATCACTTGTGATAGGTGCCCCAAAACCATCCCCTAGTTGAATTTCTTTTTGTGCAAGGTACTAGCCTGGTCCTGCCACTGCACTGGGGCAGCACCAGAAGGGGGACAGAGAGCAATGTGAGAGCGGCTGGTTTGGGTTGGGCTTCTTTCTTACTTTTTGTGGATTCAGAAATGTCATCTGCATCCAGCTGTTAGTATTTTGGAAATCTGCTGGGTTTTGTTTTCCTCATGGGCTCAGTGTGGCTGATGCTCCAGCTGCAAAACTCTTGGCAGCCACTGAGCCTGCTTAAAGCAACTGTACATGAAAAGCTACGTTCTGGCTAGCACCTCCTCTCCTGGGAGCACCCAGGGGCTACCCTTGGGCAGCCTCCTCATCGCTGTAATGGGAACAGTGCTTAACTCCATCACAACCACATCAGATGAGAGTGCACATAAGAACTGCACGAATAAGTATTTACATCAAACGATGTGGCAAAGGATACATTTTAGTTGCAGCCAACAGAATCCGGACCCTGACTTCTACATGCTTGGCAATGCTCACACTGTTAACTGCAACATAATAAATATACTGTGAATCGATAAATTTCCAAAACACTACAGCATTGCTATAGTGTTTTTCTATATATTTTCTGCCTTTTTTGCAGTTCGTTTTTTATGAGTTTATGTTTTGTTTGTTATGAGTATAATCTGTGCTTTGTATAAAAAGACCATGATTCAGCAACAGAGCAGGTATACATGAAGGAGTGTAACGTCTTTTACCCTTGCACCCTTTCCTTCCAGTATGTTTCTCTCATGCCCATTTCAGTTGCTTGCTATCTCTCAGAGCCACACCAATACCCTCTTCTTTCCCCTTATCCCAGAGCAGACACTGCTGCTAGAGGAGGAGAACGGCTGGATCCAGAGCACCTACAGGAGAGACTGCAGTGTGCTAGAAAGAGGTGGGGGCTTGCTGAGACTTATTTTCAAGAACAAACTTTGTGTCCATTATACATGTGAAAAAGGAAAGTTAAGAGATAAGGTTTTATTATTTAAATAATTCTTCCATTTGACAGCAGAAGCCCAAACCCCCCATTTCTATCCACACAATTCCAATCCCATGCTCAGTTACTCAGTGACATGGACAAAATAATCCATTACTGAATAGTCAGGTAAATCAAGCCACCACTAAATGTAGCCTGATCATGTAATTGCCCTTTATGTGTCTTTCCCTCCCAACCAATAATGGAAGCCATGTCAGGTGATTAATAACCCATAATGATTACATTTACCAAGTAAGCGATAAAAGAAAGTATAAGTGATACAAAAGCATATTTGCTGCAGCAGAGGTGTTCAGTGGTGTGCTGGGGGTGTGCTTCACTGACAGGGTTAGGACAGGCCCTGGAAACAGTCGATGCAGTGCAGGGCTGTGCTCCTGCCACCCTGCCTCTGTGTGCCCAAAGCTCCAGGGGAAAGGGGTAGACAGAAATTCCCAAAAGGAATCCCTAACTCCTGCAAAAGGATAAGCACATTGTAGCGGAAGTGAAACAAAGAAGTAAAGAAAATGTTTCATATGAGCTGCTTGTACAGTCACTAAACCAGTGGAGAGGGGATTACTTTAATTTCCCTTTTACCCAGAAAGAAAAACAACCCGAAAAAAAGAAAACCAAATAACCCTATCACCTCTTTTAAGGGTTGGAAAAAACCTGTCTGAGAAGGGAGATAGTCGAAAACACCTCATTGAAATGTGTGCTGTTTTCCATCCCCCACAAGCAGGCCTTGGTGTATATTTTACCATGGCTGGCCTGGATGCAGTGGGAGAGACGGGGCGAGGAGCAAAAGGACGTGAAGTTTGCTGTGCTGTCCAGAAGATGAAAACACTACTGCTGTTTATAGAGGGAAACCCAATTCGTCAGCCCAAATGAATTCCTGTGCTAATCCATGCAGGGTTCATGTTTTCCACCAGCCCCAGCCACTGTAAAGACTATCTTTAGGAGGCACAGTGTGTTTGGAAAGGAGCAGCTGGAAAGAGGGGACGCTTATGCCAGCTTGGAAGGCGTTCTGGTATGGAAAAAGAGGAATGCTCTCTTGGGTCTCCCCACAAAATTAAAGCATCTTCATCCAGAGCAAAATGATGCCAAGCACAACAAACAAAAGCGGCTTTCCCCAACTCTCCTGGGCAGCCTCACTCCAGGGTTCACAATGGTTTCCATAGAACTTGTTTTGCTATCATAACAAATTTGATCTATCCAGGCGTGATGGCGCGCACTGTTTTCTAAAGACAAGAAAATTAATTTCCTTGCTTATATGCCTGCCAAAGCATTTTTGTCCGGGTGCCACAGACAGGGACTCCCCAGATAACCAGTGCATCTGCCTGTTGGCTGAATGCAGCGTGAAGAGAAAAATCCTCGAGAGGTTTTGGTCTGTGTGGCACGATGTGAGCTACCTCTGCTACAGTGGCTGGGGGACAGGCTGCCCTCAGCTAATCACTCTCATTCCTTAGCCTCTGATCGTCCCAAACTGAGCTGGCCTCAGCACAGTGTGCCTGTGTGCAGCAATGCAAGCTTCCTGTAATAAACCAGCCATCAACTGTGTGCATCTCTTGTTGCATACACAGAAGGAAATGAACATCTTGTTATATTGACCACAATCTGTTGAAATGCTAGTAAATATTACAGTCTAACTGTGATTAAAGGCTAGATTATTTGCAT
The DNA here is from genome assembly GCA_032466535.1 of Forpus xanthops. Taxonomy (NCBI): domain Eukaryota; kingdom Metazoa; phylum Chordata; class Aves; order Psittaciformes; family Psittacidae; genus Forpus; species Forpus xanthops. The sequence goes on along the minus strand of JASSUY010038554.1, from coordinate 23,581 downwards.
GGCCTGATAGCTGCACTGGAATGTCACATGTGGGAGAGGCCTCATCCAGCCTTCCACAGAGACACTCATGCTCAGCATTGGTTTTTGAAAGGCAGAGATGCTTTTTGGCATGACAGAAAAAGCTGGAGGAGATTTAATGTCACATTTCAACCAAGACCATTACCAGAACAGCCTGAACTTTTGGCAAGTCTTAATCTTGATCTAAAACTTGCACTAGCTTTGAAGATGGGAAGAGCTACGAAATGTAACCGAGTATAAAACACATGAATATTAATTTCTAAAACAGATATAACAGTTTAGTGTGCTTTTGTTTTAATAATAGACTATAACATTTATACTGAATTCAAATTTGTCTAAAAATCAATGGCATTTTTTAAAACCGGAAACATATCTGAAAACATAGTAAAAGCTATTTGAAGACATAAAGCTGCAGGATGACCTCAGGAGAAGAGTTCTCAGCCTACCTAGCTGAAAATCTCACCCTAGGTTTGCCTGCTGGAAATCTGGATCTTAGGGTGCTTTCCAGGGAAGAAGACAGCACTGCACTCAAAGCAAATGAAAATGTGTGAAGAAGAAACCAGAAAAGAAAAATTTTAATGTAATTTTAAGGAAAAAAGGACCCACAAAACACAATGTAATTAAAAAATGCAGCTGCTAAAAGTCCTCCTTTGGTTTGCCTCGGTTCTGTTTTAAACCAAGCCAGTTTGCTCACTGGACCTACCCAATGCCTAGAGTAGCCAGTATTTGTAGACTATTCCCAGCCTTTGCAAACATTCATTTGTACAAAATTATAATTACTTTATATCCAGTAACTTGAACTGAGGGATTTCCCAAGTCCTAAGGACAGGTTCCTAGGTTGCTGACCATTTACCTACAAAAATACTGGGCCTTATTTTTAGATGGCTTTGACAGACCCATGAAACACGAGGTTTAGGCACAGGTACAGCACTGCTCTGAGTGTTCCCTGCAATCCTCCTTCCCCTGAAAAGCAGCAGGAGTCAGGACCTCCACACTTTCAGAAGACAGCCCTGCTACCTCCTGGTAAGAATCAGAAACCCCAAAGTGGCTGATGAAGACCCAGCATGAGCACCAGGAGGTATTTGACCATAAAGGTATTGCAATGTCTGATACATCATCCTGCTTCCCCTGGCCTTGTGGCTACCGTCTCCTGGAACCAGGCTCTTACAAAATAACCAATGCTGTGTTGCTCATAATGACAGATATTTAGCCCAGGGAGGTTTAACTGTCACAATACTTTCACCATTGACTCCCATACTTCTGAAGTGGCTCTCCCTTCATTTAGTCATTCTCACTCTTTCCAAAGAAACTTAGAAACCACCTAAATAAACCAGCACCCATTGAGACACTGCAAATGTCATAAGAGTCATTCATGTGTCTCACTATTTGTCCTACATTTGACTCAATTCATTCACAGATGATGAAGTCATACATCATTAAGAAACCAAACCAAACCACACCACAATTTGGGAATCTTTGACTGGACTCCTCCGGCAGAGATGATCAAGAGGGAATGATTGTAAACTCACACTCCTCTAATTTACTGCTGCTTTCGCTCCAGCCTATATTATTGTTTGTGCATTAAAAGGGAAGGTTCGGGCTCCTTGCAAAAAGGCAGAGCAAGTCAACACATAAGCACTGAAAAAGGATTCAACTGTGCTGTCACTTTGCTGTGACATCATCTGTCTCCTGCAGAGCCTCAAGGTTTCCTGGTCATGCAGTGTGCATTGCCTGGATGCACAGGCAGGTCTGGCACACAACCACCACACTGTCAGCACCCTCCCACCACCCACCATTCAAAGCATGCCCAAATGCACAGGTGGGTGGAAGCAAGGGACAGTCCACTTTGACCTTTACTTCAACACCTGACAATTATCCACTCGGAAACATTCTCCCTCAGATGCAAACCTATCACTCGCTCTAATGTCCACAGGTAGAAGTCAATAGCGCTGTTCTCACTACATCTAGTTCAACTACAGTTTCACTCTAAAGAAACTGTGTTTGTTCAGTGGAGGGCAGAGTTCAGCCTGTTTTGGAGGACAGTTTCCAAATTAAAAACCTGCAAAAGGACAAGGCTCAATTAAAATGGGAACTGTGTGGATTAGGAGAACCTGCCCGAAGACAGAGAGTATTAGACCAGTTTCTCACTGAGTGAAAGTGTTGCCCTGCTGAGTCACACAGACATCACTGTTGAAGCCCTTTGATCCTCAGTGGTTTTTCTCTAGTTAACTATAGCTGAAGGTTTAACTCTTTTATGCCTAACACTGGTCAAATCCAACTCAAGACCAAGTTTTCAAAGTCATTATTATCAGAACATTAGTCATGCCAGTACAGAGGTCAGAGTTTTAATTGCCAAACAAACTGGAGCAATTCCAGTAGATGTGCACCTAAACTGGAGAGTATGAATGTTTGTGAAGTTGGGAGTACTTGCATTTAGGGATTTTTGTACAGACCCCTTTCAGAGAGAGGATCCATCTGTGAAATTCACAGCTGGATGTACGCCCAGATTTCTATGCTTCCCAAATTGAAGCATGGGGACTTGGAGTGATGACTCAGACACAACTGCATTGTTTATACATTTTAGGTTGGATTTTACCTTCTTCTGGTTTCTTCTTGGTAAACACAGAAGAAAATACACCACAGAATGAGAAAAAGTGTGAAAGCAGCAGCTGGTTGAAAATTCAAACTCAGAGCTAATATACTGGGAAGGGAGCTCTGTGGTCTTCAAGTATTTGCTGCTCTTCCCCCTTCTCTGACTCCTATTGGCACGACTACAGATGTGCTGCTTGTTTTTCAAATCAGAGAAGTAGGAATGACCTATTAGGTCATCTAGTACCTCTCACAGCCAGTGCAGGATTGTCTTCATGTACATTTGTCCAGTCTGCTTTTAAAATTCCTCCAGAAACATACTGCATCCAAATTAGAGCTCAGAAGTCTCTTGGAACAGGTGAGTAAGCAGCACTGTAAAACGACTGGGGAGCATAAGGCCATACCAGCTTCTGCTGAACAGAAGAGCTCTCACTACTTAGAGTTCTCATAAGAAAACTAACTTTGATGAGAAATTCATATGATTCATCATCATTTTCTTATTTAAAAGTGGCCAGGAATTTATAAATTATAATAATATTTTCAAAAGAAACAAAGTATGAAAAGCAAGAAGAAGAAAAATGGATTTTGAGTGAATCACCTATAGGTCTTCATACTTGTGAGAGAAAAGATCTACAGAGACAAGAAGTCCCCATTAACTATCCATGCTGCTTGGAAGGATGTGGCCTTAACTGGAAAAGTTCTGCTTGTGTGAATAATGCTGAGAATCCAGCCATTATTTTATAGTGGAAGACTTTCTAACTGGCTTTCAGTTTGCACCATAACCAGACTGTACATCTTTAAGATGTTATCCTTGCCAAGCATTTTATTTCACAATAGTTAGAGAAATGTGCAGATGCTGTCCAAACTTTTCAAAGCAGCAGGGCTCTTGTGCAGCTGCTTGCAAGATCTCAGAAGGGCAGATCAAAAATGGCCCAAGATGTATTTTCACTGTCCATAGCAGGAGGAGCCAAATTCTCCCAGTGTATTTCACTGGGTTTTAAGGGGAGAAAAGACCCGCACCCCTTTCCACACTTGCACATCCTTAGCATTAACACAGCTTGTAACAAATCAAACTGCGAGGAGCAGCAATGCCAAACCCAAGCATTCAGCATTCATGACTCAGGCCTCTAAAAATCAAGAGATTGGTTTTAAAATCATGCAATCAATCCCCCACCCCCTTAAGTTGCATCATTTTTTGTCTGCCTGGATTTTGAAAGACTAAAACAACAAGGTTCATATTTTTAATGGCTTGGGTTTTCTTGGACCAGACTTGAAAAGATCACTAAGAAAGAAATAACTCTTGTATTTTGTAGCAGTCACCTGCATGTGGACTTTTAAGTCACTATAAATATCCCAAGACTCACATTGAAATTGTGAAGAATTAGCAAAAGCTTTGAGCTGCCAGTTCACTGGTTATACTTACTCAATTGCATTGTGCACATTTTAAAGGGGAGATAACAGGATACACTGGGAAGACAAAGACGTACTTAGCTACATGTTTCTTATATAGTTTCAGGGAGGGTACAGCTCCCCTCAGCAAAGCTTCCTCCTAGGCAGTGAATTCAGCCCATTGCATCATCTTTGCTGGAAGTTACTAACACTAGGATTCATTCTGAGGTGGTCAACTTCCAAAGCAAGCAGGCTAAGCTTGTACAGTTATTGCCCATGTGAAAATCCCTTCTATCACACTGGCTGGAGCTACCCCTACAAGTTTAGTCAGACTAGCAGCTCTGGCACTGCTGGTGGAAACCCTCCTTCCAACGCAGACATAGCCATCCCAGTACAAAAGCCTTTCAGTGAAACAGCCAGTGGTGCTTCCCTGACTTGGCATAAGCTGTGCTGATTCCAGTGTTTTTACACCAACAGCGCTGTGTCTATACAAGGGCTTTTACCATATTAGCTGCGTTAGCAAAATAACATAAGAAATCAACCACCTTAACCAGCACAGTTATGTAGTAAGCTCCTCGAGTGTGAAACAAGCCTTGTTAAAGTTTTCCAGAGCACTTCCCTGGTTCATTGTGAAATGGTGCATTTACCACTAAAATGAGTTAACCCCCTTTTCTGCTTTGCACAGTTTTGTTATAAGCCATTTCCTATCTGCACACTTCTTACTTCTCATCTCCAAAGCCCTCATTTTCAAAAGATGCTGTCAAAACAGTTATAGTTTTGGCTGGACTGAAAGAACTTCTGCTTAAAGCACCCAGTGTCACCCCTAACTGGCAGGAAGACCACAGATTCCTTTACCTTACATCCTGCACCTGCTTATACAGCAGCTTTGCTCTGTCTTCAGTCTTTGCCCTAAGAAATGAGGGTGTTCTTAATAAGGTGTTCCTGTTCTCAGCATGCCCAGTGCTGCCCCAGCTCCTGCCCATCTGGACAACAGCTTCACATACCTTTGATATCCCACCTCTGCATGAGAGATGCAGGTGGGGAGACCTAGCAGCCTAGGATCTCCCCAGGCAAGTTACAGTTTTAGCAGTTGACTTTTTGCATCAGCTGTTGCAAGTCAATTAAAGGCTCTGTGCCTTATTTCACCCATCTGTGAGAGCTGGGGAAAGCTTGTCTGCTACTTTCTGCAATGGAATTACTTTAATTCACTACCATTTCTCTGCACTGGATGAATAGTGTCACTGGACTGAAAAATGTTAGGTTTTATCTCTTTAAACTGAAAGTAGATTGAAGGAATAAAAGTAAATGTATGGTCTATTTTGGCAGATGTCTTCCAACACATGGGTGACTATGGTCTTCTTTATAAGAGCTGTCTGCTGTCTGTGATTCAGACCGCCTAAGGAATGCCATGAGCATGGAGCAAATGGACAGCAAGTCTGGGAAAGGACTTTATTGTGGTTTAGAAGCTTTCAACTCCCAACTCCATGAACAAGTTCTTTATTTTAAGTAACTCTTTGCCAGCATTTCAAAACTATCACTGAAAAGTGCTTGATGCCTTCTGAAAACTGAGCTCTTTCTGCTGATAAGAGTCCAGTGGCGTAGCCTTCAAACCATGGCATGCCTTCCACTAGCAAAGGGCTAGAATTTGGGATTACTGACTTGGAGCACCACTTTGTGGTGAGACCCGGCCCACCAGGGCACCACGTACCCATCCTGCAGTTGTCAGTTCTTGGCAGCCGTGCGGTGGTCTCCTAATGGAGTCTGCATGTTCTTTTGAACAGGAAACGCTTTGTAACACAACTTGCCTGTGGGCACTTACTGCACCAATTAAAGATTCCTGAGCTTGAGAACAAAGAGGTGCCAGTGGAACTATGGTTTTAATCACTTGATTCATTTTCTTCCTTCCTCCACTGATTTCTTTTTCTCACTTTGTTTTGGTCTGCATGTTTTTAGACAGCAGGACAGGCGCTCAGAAACACTGCTGGGGAGAGCAGCCTTGAAAAGGGTCTGGATCCCTCTGAGTTTTTGAATAGCAAATTGTTTCTAGAGGTGAAAAAGAACAGCAGATGCAAACCTGCCATAGTAATACAAATACTTAGTTCTCATTCAGGTATAAAGATCCTTTTATTTCTGAGAATCCATGTGAGTTTTAGTAACATGAATGAATTAAATGCTGAACTGTACTACAGATAACAAGATACTTTTTAGTAATGGTAAACTGAGGTACATGGAAGTTAAATACTCTGCTCAAACACAACCCAGGAGACCTTCCTCCAGATACACCCAACTTCCAGCTTCCTGCCAACATACTACAGGTTTCTGGGAGCAAACTCACCTTTTTCTTCTCTTTAAATACTGCCTCTAGAAAATCAAGACTCTGACATATGATGGAGCAGTCAGATCCTAATGTGACACAACCCACAACAGCAGTGATCCAAAAATAAAGCTTGGAGTGCTGTAAGGTCCCAGTAGAGAAAAGAAAATCTGGAATAATATGAGTCAGAGCTTCAAGAATGATGAATACAGAGATTTGCTAGAGCATTTGAGCAAAATGCTGTAGAGAACATATATGCTTCACTCTTAGTCAAACTCTGCCTGAGCAGAAATGACCACACCTTCTATGAAAAGCAGTTCTAATTAAAAACAGAGCACGGCTCTTTTTGATGTAAATTGTTGCTCTAACTGAACCACAGCCCATTTGCAACATTCAAATTCACTCCTGTCTAAAATGCCAGGAAATAGAAACATCCCCCCACTTCCCTGTATTGCTGGTTTACTTTGCACGGACACATGATGATAACAGCTACAAACCAAATTAAAACACATTTCTAAAGCCACCATCTTCTGCGCTTTCTGGGGATGAAATCAACCCAGTGTTAAGAGAGAAAGGTGGCTTCTCTATGGCTGGGGAGAGGCTGGACCCCTGGCCCCTACCAGTGCTGCTCCATTGCTCAATGCATGAAGGGCTTCAAACTGCCTGTATGGGACAGCCAAGGTTCCCCGGCACAGGGAAATCCCCAGCTGGCAGCAAGCTGACAGAGCTGGCTTTGTGCCACCCCCTCCTCCATCCATTATGCAGGGCTGGGGAGGGTGAGCAGGATGCTCACAACGTGCTACCACCGGAGCCAAAGCCGTGAGGACCACGCTGGCTGCGAGGAGGAGGCCTGTGTCCTGCCTTCCCTCCTGGCTGTACTGACCCTCTCCTGTCATGCACACACGCACGCTGGTTTCCCCAGGGAACATGCAGGACCAGCACGGGTGAATGGGGAGGGCAGCAAGCGACCAAAGCCGGCAGGAAAGAGCTCAGTCCCTGGCTGCGGCTTACTCAAGGCTGACACAGTAGCTTTGATTCTTGGGTCCCCAGGAGACCCAGGGTTTCCTGGAGGTACACCCTGCTCAGGCTTGTGCCTAACACCTACCGGCCTAAGGAGAAAAGAGCTGGTCAGAAAAGAAAGATTCTTCCTGAACACAGAGGAAAGAAGAGACTGAATTTCATTTTATGCCACTCCGGGGGCAGACTTTGGATTTTCTTGTTGTTGAATGAAAAAACATGAAAAGAAAATACAGGGACCTAGCACACTCCAAATGGTCTGGGATGAGACCCATTGTTAGGGCAATGGCTGCTGCAGTGAGGAGCGGAACTGCAGAAATTAACACATGGCTCTTAGTGAAGGTGACTGAAAGCAATGGGTGATTTACGAGCATCACGCTGGGCACCCTGCAGATCCATTTCCTAAAGAACTATCTGCTGTGTCTGACATTTTCTGTGAAATACATGAGTTTGCTATGAAGCATCTCTGCTGATCAGCAGACTGATAAACCACTACACGAGCAGCTGCCTTGCTTTTCTCCTCCCCATTAAAGACTGCTGGTGCACCAAAAATAATTTAGAGCTGCTGTACCAAGCAGACAGTTCTGAGTGTCAGATGTGGTTAGTTACTATTTGAATAATGATGATCGTTTTTCTTTGTAAAGTAAAAAGCATATGACATGAGAGCTGAACTGAAAAGAACTAAATCTAAGGCAGGCAAGTTGATAACGTTCAAGACAACAGCTACACAACCATTATTTGTATATGGAAAGAGCCTTGTATCTCTGTGTCACAGATGCAGAACTGTGGCACAAGGCAGCTGAGTGGCTTCTTCAGAGCTACACAGGAAACCTGTGGCCCTGTAGCACAAGCATGGGCAGGCCAGGGCACGGCCAGTGCCCCAAGCCCTTTCAATCCTGCCCCATCAAAGGATTTTGGGCTGCGCTGCAAGTAACTAAATTTCTAACTGCATTTGTACTTTAAAGTGCTAATCTGGTTGATCTGAAAGTCCTGGAAGAAGTAAGTTCTATTTGTCAGCATATTTCTGTGGTTGTTTGTGTAACTTTTACCATTGTGGGTGGTTTTGGTTTTGGTTATGAATATTAAGATGAGGCCTCAGCTGAAACATGCTGAGCACTCTCTCAGAGAGACCATGGCTTTCACTTGCATTTGAAGCTAACCACTGCTTGCCAGGACTAGGCTGGACATCCTGAAGGATCCTGAAGGATCTCCTGAACATGGCCTATCTTGACTTCCAGAGTATTTCTAACAGGAATGAATCTCCAAGACAGAAATGTGGAACAAAGGTTTCTCTGCTAATTAATCATGAATGAATAGTCCCTTCCTCTGGGGATTCATCTCTCTACTATTGGATATAGTTACAGATGGATATATTTTTTTTTGATGAAGAAATATGGAGATATATAGAGGAACATGTACATGAAGGTACACGTGTGGCAATGTCTAACCTGCATCAGTCTCCCTAATGGCTGCATTTCCAAAGGCATCCTCTAAATTTCCAAAGCCACCCTTCAGCAACCACACATTCTGTAATTCTGAGAGAAGTAAGCTGGAAAGGGGGCTGCATAGACTGGGCTAGGCACCTCTTGCTCTAAGGTAGCACTGGCAAGAGGAGAACAGGGGCAAATATGTCCGTTCAAGAAAACACATGGCAGGTCTCTACAACCACAGTATGGCCAGAAATGAGCTACAGATATGCTGAAGTTACCATCAAGGAAACCAGTATGGATTGTACCAGTTGTACAGCTTCTGGACAAGAGGTCCTCACAAATGGCAAAATCCACCTGAGAAGATGGGTAGATATTTGCCAATACCTGCCTTAAGGTCCATGCTGTTTTGGCCTGACTGCTGGTGCTATTCAACCTTGAGAGGTTACAGCTTTGTGAGCTATGGTGACATATTTGACTGTTAATCCTCCTGTGGAGGTGGAACCAGCTCTTATCTTCACAAGGCAGGAGGCAAAGGCAGGTTAAGTATGCTAAGTCCCCAGTATTACATACCCTATGAACCAGTGAAGGCACTGAGCAAAGAAGAAACCATGGTCTCAGGAACAACAAGGGAACGTAAGAAAATAATGCAGTGTCTTGTCAGCAGTGGCATCAGGAAGCTGGGTGAGGTAAAGAGAAATAGCTATGGTGTTAGTTATGAGGTGTTCTCTGGTCACTTCCAGAACAGCACAAAGACTGGATGAACATATCCACTCTGAGAGGCAACAGCTTCATGAATGAGGAACCGACAGAGCAGGGCTTGTCCCAGCTCACTCAAGAAGTTCATGGTCCAGCTCAGAACAGAAGCAAAGTCCAGAACTCCAAGACTGCACGCTGACCATAAAGGCAGAGGACAAGAGTGGATGAGCAGAGGTCACAACCATAGAAAAGGACGAAAGCTGAACAGTCAGCAGAAAATACAAAGAAATAAGAACATAGAAGGGGGAGGAAGATGGGGAAAGGGAAGAAGAGCAAAGGGAAGCGAAAGACACTGAAATGGTGATTACCTAAGGCTGTGCATCAGCAGCAGCGCTGTGCAGTCATACCAGGCTTGGTTGGGGAACTCAGTATCTACCCGTGAAAAATCGTGGCAAGACCTAACAGTTCACTTCATCTCAGAAGAGCTTTCTGGATAAAAGGGATTTGAGGGTAAAGCCTCCATAAGCCGTTGGGGTTGCTTTCCTTTAATGCTATAAAGCACAAAAATAAACTTTCTAGTCAGGAAAAATATGGCTTTTGTTATGTTCTGAGTCACTCTTCCCCAGCAGCAAACAAAGTGGCTTTTCAATTCAAGTCCTGAACGTTTCAGAATGAAAAGTTTTGTGAAGTCCTAAAGTAAATCAGAATTCTCCAAGTCACATTTCTAGCTAATGTAAACTCACTGAAGTCAGTAAAGAGACTGCATGAGACCAGTCTTGCCTGGCCTTACTTGGGAGGCATAATTGATAAATTAATCTCCAGTTGAAATCAATTCAAGATGATCCAGTCACGCCAGGAGAAGCCTGGAATTTCATTATTAACTTGATGCCATTCTGCCTAATGGCTTCTCTTAGCACAGAGGTCAAGTACATCCTTTGTGAGCTATGCTAGAGTTAGATGTTAGTGGCCTGATTCAAAGCCCAATGAAACTGATTTTGCAGTCCATTTTGACAGTTAATTTAAAGGGACGCAAGCTTGACTTTGAAGTTTGCTAGCTTTTACTCAAAGTTTCTTTCTTTCTATTTATTTTACAAGATTTATACCAAATATTTTTGAAAACATGGAAGAATCTCTTAGCTTCTCCTATTAAAATTACCTTAAAGCATAGTGTTCAATTTTAATATTAAAAAAATATTTTGCTTTGTTATCATGCCTCGTTCCCTGAATGGGAAGTGCCTTTTACTTAGCTATGTTCTTGCAAACCTCCTAAATCAGCTACTGCTAAAACCAGATTCAGCATTGCTCTTCAGAGGCAAGGGGACCTGTAAAAACTCACTAGACTTTACTGTGATGGCACCAAAGCTACATCAATCACATCTCAAACACAGACTAAAGGAGAAAACCATCCAAACTTTACTCTACTCTGCTCACAAGACCAGCAATAAAGACTTCACATGATACAACCACAGGGCACTCAGTACCTAAGTTGAAGAAAGTAAAGCTTTCATGCATATAATTTCACAACTCTAGATGAGTAACTGCAGTAAAAATTCCAAACTAGTAGAAGCCTACAAAGCAAATACCAGTACACATTCACAAGATCAAACCATGCATTCAGTTGCCTAGACTGAGAGGAAGCAGCAGTGAATATATATGAAAATCAGGTCCGTAGTTCATGCATAAAAACACTCCATATTTGCAGCTATATACTCAGCAACATCACCCCGCTCCCATGAAAACTGGTGTTGGGTTTGCTACTGGCTTTTATGATTTCAGCATCCAGCTGCACGAATAACTATGCATTGATTTCCTCTTACAGGGAACATACTTTAATAAAAGAACCAATCAACCAGATTGCCAGTAGCTGCCTACCTAAGAATAAGCAGGATATGTTCAAAGAAAGCTTTACTCTAACTTATATTCATTCCTAAAGGCTAAATCTGCTGGCTCACAGCAAAGAAACAGCATTGTTTTACTTATCAATGTCCTACTGTTCATCTAGAACATCTGCAATAGTTTTGCCTGCAGCACTACCCCATTCATTACAGGCCTTGATAGACTGTTCAATGGGCTTTCTTTTTTTTTTTTTGGGGGGGGGTACAAAGTGTACAAAAGCATTTAACAAAGTGGACTTTGCCCTGATATGAATAATAAAAAAATAATTTAAACGTGCTTTTTGTTTCAGATTCTCCATTTTCCAAACTAACAAAATGGAACACCTTAAAACTTGGCTAAAAGTTAGTTCCATGGGATGAAGCAAGACAGCAGGGTTTCTGCAGAACACTGTGTTTTTTCCTTGGTTGCCAGAGTGCATTGCTATCTACCAAAAACGCAGTTGATGAAAACACCGAACTGCAGCATGACCAAGGAGCAGATATCTGCAAACATCAAAAGGAGGTCACACTGGTTTTGTGACAAGGAATAGGTGGGATTTCTAAGTCCTAAACTTTCCTCCTCCCTCCAACAAACCAACCCATAGAAAAAACCACAATTGCTTACCATCATCCAGATATGCCTGATCCAGATTCTGTTCTTGTTTAATAGTGACTCCAGCTGGTAACACCTCTTTCTGGTCGCTAACTGGTGGTCCATTTTTTGCTGCTCGCTGGCCTGAGGCTGTCTGTTGCTGGATCACAGTAGGATATGAACTTGGACTTAACCTTTGTGCTTGACTGACCTGGGGCTGGCTGGATCTTGCAACATTGGATGTAAAATTTTCACAGCACATGATGTGCTGAAATTCTTGGTGACTTCCACACCTCAGCTGCTGGTTAGTTGGAGAATAGTGAATCACTGGAGAAGACTGCTGGTTGCCTGGAGAGTGGTGGAGCACTGCTGAAGTTTGGCCTGGAGAACCAGCATGCACCAACACTGACCTATGGGCATCTGAAATAGCAACTGGTGTAGCCATCAGATTGGATTGCTGGTAGCCAAGTTGGCTTGGGCTAAGGCTCTTGCTTCTTTGGTATATTACAGCGGCTGGATTCTGCTGATGGTATCGAGAATCAGGAGAAGAAAGGCCTGAGCGCAACTGCTGGCAAGGAGCCATAGTGGCCACAAGACAGGAAGGGGATTCGGTGACCATTGTATGCTGTGAATAGTAAGGCTGTGTTACTGTTCCCAGACCACTGTGTACTGTATTGCAGATTAAAGCTGGATCATAGTCATCAATGGGCTCTGTTTTGATTGATGGTACTAGAACAAAGCATGCAAAGGATATTATTCGTAACAAGCTGATAAGAAACAGAGGTTTTCCTTGAAGCAATAAGAGATATAAGCTGTTTACAAGATTTGCATGTGCAAGCTTGTATCTTCCAGGCATTGAGTTTAATAAATCACGTACATGCAATCATGGCAGAGTCTCTCTTGAAAGCACTCTGTACTAAGAGGTTCTTGAAAATCTTTAAAGAACTATTTAACCACAAATTTCTAAAGCTGAAAAATTAGCTTATATTTTAATTCATTTAAGGAATTAAATAAGCAAAATGTAAGCAAACTAAGAGCCATAAATGGGTGTTTCATGTAGTACTTCCATCTCAAAGGAAGACTGAATAAATAGAAACCCCATTACATATACAACTCCTAATTTTTCTGTCAAACATTTAAGTAGTGACCAAAGGCAGAGTTTGAACTATTTTAGAGCTTTCCTTTTAGTTCCTGCACATAATTTCCTCCATACTGAGAGGTGAAGACCTTTCTGACACCATCATTTAAAAGACCATGATTTACTAAGAGTTGGTGCTGTCATGCAACAGGGCTCTTTTTTGGAAGTATAAGGATCCCTCCTCTGAAATGGTCTATTTTAGATCATATGGAGATAGTATGGAGATATGATACTTTTCAATACTATCCCATAGCAGAACAATTTAACTATAGAAAACCTTCACATTGGTGACACCCTATATACAGTTCATAAATACAGGGAGAGGATCAGAGATTTTGAGACTGGAGGAGGCTAAAATAAGGATAAATGCTTGCCTGTCCTTAGAAACTACTCAAGACATCATCTGAAGCTTGCATAAAGTCTGGTACTGTTATTTTATGCTTTCTGGTTTCCGCAAACACAATACTCTGATTTTCTCGCAATATTTTTCTCCCAGACAAAGCTGAGAAATTCTGGGAATCTCATTAGCAATTCTGTTGCATTTATTATGACACGGCTCACCAATTCCCAAGAGGAAGAACATCAGAAAAGCATTCATATTTTTCTCAACCAGCCTCATTCTGAAGAACATATATTGCTTGTCTTCCTCCATACCAAGCCCTTGTTACTTTTCCAGATCTAACATCATCTTACTGCCATACACGACAGCTGGGAAAGGCAATGCTTATGGTTTTCACAGGGTCATACCATGTCACAGACTGAGTCTGTTCCCATTGAGGCTGTTGGCAAACTTCCATCAAGTGAATGGGGCAGCATCAGCCTATTACCAAGATAACTGTCCCCTTAAATATATAGAAATTCATGATCATAAATCACACGCATCATTGCATCATTGAAATCAAAGAGCTGTTGAGTGTTCAGCTGCACTCAGTTAAATTAAGGTAGTAAAATTCAGGTCCTGAAATAGCAGCAAGAAAACAATGTGGCAGAAAATATAATCTTGCTCCTGAGAACTAGGCAACAACTCACTCTGTCCTTGAGAATTACCTGGGTGATAGGTAAAATGCTGGGGTTGACTTCGTTTTCTTTTCCCATTGATGACATAGAAATTCACCTTTACCGCTGTGCGAATGTGCTTGTTACGGTACTCTGGTATTTCTACAAAAAGCATGCTCTGAAACAACAAAAGATGACAATGTAGGATTAGTAATTGAAGATAACAGGAGATTTTGTATGCATCTCCCCTGTTACATATTCAGGCATAAAGGAAGAGAAACCTTGCTACTCATCACTAAAAAATAGGGTATGAGAAGAAGGAAGGAAAAAAAGGGCATGTGGTGAAAGACTTGGAGATTTTTGGTACTGTGAAGCTGGCTTCTATGTACTGTATCTTCTCCTGTACTTGATGTTCTGAACTTGGAGAGAGAAGTCTCAGCTACAAATAAAACACACAGAATGGAGATAAAAGTGGGAGCACTGTTAACCATACAATGCTTGATGAACAAGTCTTTATTGCTGAGGTTCCTCTTCTTGTTAGAATAAACTTCATTATTCTATAGGCTTTTTACTTATGCATGGATGGATCCTGCTTCCATGGAAATTAACAGTGAGTCTCCCATTCTCTTCCGCAAGGGCAGGCATGGCCCATGGCAATGTAAGTGCTAGCTCCTAAATACACTGAACAACTATAGTAAGGTCCCATTAAGCATAGTGAACAAAGAGGCTCATTCCCTTGAAAGATTAATGCTTATTTTAAATACTATAGTCCAAATTCTGTTCTGAAAAGTACAGATCACCCAAGACTTCCATGCAGGCAAAAGGAAGTCAGGACAGCCAGCATCCTGCAGAGGACTGGGCTGATACAATAAGAGTCTTCTGCAAGAAAACAAAATCTAGCAGTTATTCAATTTGCTGTGGGTTACTGCTAAATGAATAGTTTCTTTTTGCAATACATTTACTGCTGAAGCATTTGACATTTGTTCATCACAGCAATAAGATAGCTGCTCTTTCTGCTTTTGAGAAGCTCTTTGAAAACTACTTCCTGAATAAAACTTGCTGTCTGAGAAGCTCAAGGAGAGGACATCCAATGTTTTGCGTACTTACAGGCTGGCTTTTATCTTTGTCCACTGTTGCCTCCATTTCCCAGATCTGCTGCCCATCTAGAAGAATATTACAATATTAACCTCACTGTAGTTTTTTTAAATCATAAAGCTTGACTTTAAAAAAGGAAACAAATTAAAGGCATCAAGTGAGCAAAGGTCTCAAAATGGACTTAATTTCAAGCACCTTCCCAGTCCTAACTAAAACTAATAGCATTTAATTTAAACTCATCACTGAACGCTTCTTTTGCCAAGAAAAAGCTTACATACGTATTAAAATTAAATGTTTATGTAGAAATTAGCCAAACCAAGGAATGAAATACTTAGCACAGGTGCAACATCTGCTTTTTACCAGACTTTGCTTCAGCCAGCTTGAATTGATGGAGGGCATCAGGTCAGATAACTTGTTAACAGTCCCATTTGGTCAGCAGCTCAGCAAACTCTCTGCTATTTTAAGTTAAGACCACATGGCTCCCCACCAGTGTGTAAGAGGTAGAATGGGTAAGGAGGTGAAGGAAGGATTAGCTGAAAATCCAGATCTTGTATGGGATGCATAGAGATGGATGCAAATAAAGTGCATTACTTCAGGGCTGACTTTTAGAGGTGCTGCACAGTGAAACTGCTCTGAATTCTCACAGGAACATAGTTATTTTTTTTTCCCAGAAGTAGCTCAACAGGGACATATCCTAATGGGTAATTGAGAAACCTGGTATTTAGGGTGCTTGATGTCTGTTGTGTGTGCCTTCTTACTATGTATGCTTTTATATGTGCAGTAAGAAAATCAGCACATGATAACAAGCAATAGATCTCCTCTGATCAAGGAACATGCCCAACATTTCCAACAGTGATTCCATGCCTCAGCACTGCCACCACTGCAGGATGTGACAGAGTGCTACTGGCACTTCTGAAGTCACTATAAAGCACCAAGCATTCACCATACTCAGCATAAAAACATCTCATTGCATGTGTGACTCTACCACTGAATCACTGGGAAACTTTCTGCTCTTAATTACATCCATGCAGCTTGTCTCCATTCTGAGTTACACAAAACTGTATTTATAGAGGAAAATAAAATTTGACCCCCTTGTAGGGAATACAACCCAAGTAACCTCGTGCTACAACAGTATATCAGTAGTGACAGGATATTTGTACACAGATTGGGTACTTCATCTGGCTACAAATACTTCTTTTATCTACTGTTACCTACACTTCCAGAAACATCTTTTAACAATGCCTTCCTTATTACTTTTTTTCTATATATATAGGTTTTAATCTCTATCTCTTTAATTTTTTTATTCCACTGAGCCTTTTAGCCAAGAAATCTGCAGAATAAAGATACTGATGGGGGAAAAAAAAACCCTGCCTCATACCTTTCTGAAAGCTTGGTTTTAAAATGAATAGGGAACATGTACCCAAACGAACCAACGTGACTTGAAATACTGCAGCTGCAAAGGCTGGTGCTTGCTTTAGAGAGGGGGAGGCAGCTCCTGGGTGCATTTCTGTGAGGGATCCCCAGACTGCACACCCAGGACAGGGGTAGAAGTCTCCTAAAATCAGTCCTTCTCGCAGGACTTTGTGTTTTTCCCAATTCTTGGAAATTCTGCAAGAGCTGCTTTTGTCCTCAGTTATTTAAGTACTTCTGCTTCTGGCAAAAAGGGAAATGAAAGAGTATTTTTAAATGCATTTTGCATTTTTTTCTGTTGTTTTCCTCTTTGTTCTCCACTCCATGCAGACAATGAACTGACAGATGTGCTCAGCTCCCTAGGGTGCCTCTTCCTAACATGGACTCAAGCTGCCCCAGCTCCATGCCCCTTCAGCCCGGGGATCCCTCCCAGTGTGCCCACTACCTCCCCACCACCCCACACCTTAGGAACCTCTGCTACGTTCTGGGCCCCAAACACACACAAGGAAGAGAAGGGCTCTGCCTGAAGCCATCACCAACCTTCCTCCCTTAGGGTGGTTCAGCTCCCCAGGGTGTTTGGGCAGGGTGCCTGGCTTGTGGTGGGGCAGAAGTGGGCACACAGCACTGCCTGGGCCTTCTCACCCCCAACCCGGCCCACTGGGGATGTGGAGGCAACTGTGGAATGGTTGGAGGTTTGGCTCCATCCATCAGTAACCTCAGAGGAAAAGTCTCACAGGGAAAGAGCACCTGGGCATCCAACACCTCTACTCCCACAGCATTTTAGTGCAATGACAAGCCAAATAATCCTGCCTTCTCTTTTAGTGCTTCAAGTTCCTCACAGTCAGCTGTCTTTTCTACACTAATATGTGGATTAGTGACAGAGTGCCAGAGAAAGACTGCCTAAGCAAGCTGTGTACATACAGCCAGCAAGAAGACATGCTGTTTAGCCCTTGCATCCCAAAGGACCACTGTGCAAAGGAAGGGACAATACTTGTTCAACAATAGGTATTCACTCTGGCCACGGCTCTGGACTGTTGAATGTTAAACCTATACCGCTACTGATGCAGTGAAGTCTTCACCACTGTTTAAAAGGTAAACAGAATCATTTAGGTTGCAAAGGACCTTTAAGATCACTGAGTGCAACTGTTAATCTAGCACTGCTCAGTCCATCAGTAAAGTATGTCCTAAGCATCACATCTACAAGTCCTTTAAATACCTACAAGGGTGGTGACTCTACCAATTCCCTGGGCAGCCTATTGCGTGACATTTTCAGAAGACCTTGGAGAAGGGCAAAGCCAGCAGATACTGGGTGTTTAATCCAGCAAATACTAAATACATTGTCTGATGACAAGGCATTAAATACTTAATAGAGAGATTCCTCTTCTAGGTGATCTTTGTGAAAAGAAACCATCATAGTGTGTGTTAAGGAACTTCTCCATATCCCCAAAATAACCCCAAAAGATGATTTTGGAAAAGAGGAGGGAAAAGGAAACAAAAAAAACATGTCATAAAATAAGAGCTTTGATATAGATACACATCAGGAACTGTCTAAGCAATGCAATATGAAGATGTCCTGACAACAAGGACAGCCAAGCAGGAATACTGGACATTGGTTTTCCTCCAGACAGAATGTTTTCATCTTTGTTTTTGTACTGCTAAATTCAAACAGCCTGTGCAGATGCAACAGCACTAACTTCACAAAGAAGGTAGAAATCAAAAGGATATGTTGGTCCAAAATGCATGAAATAAAGGACAAAGTCATCTGCTGTATTCAAGAGGCCTGTGAAGCAGATGCGGCCACAATCACAGTGGATTTGATTTAGTAACAGAGCCACTGAAATTACACTAAAAGCTAATGAAGCCAACCATAAAAATCAAATTATGTTTAGACTCAGTCCAAAGTCTGTGGGGATTAACAGTACAAACGAGAATAAGTTCAAACAAACAAGAAATGTATTCAGGATTATCATTCTAACGATGATAGATGCTTGTTTGGGTATATTCATGCTCGTGGCAGCTAAACAGGTTTCTAACAAATCTGTCAGCAGCAATCCCTGTTCTTTAAGCACGAAAGCCCTGTTGAATATGGCCACTCTGCATCTCACTCCCTGACCTTTATGCTTAAATATCATGATGTGGCTCCATCTGTCTCACTTACTCACTTTAGCTTGAGACAATCATATTTGCTTTTCCTTTAACCACTCTTGATACGGACATTATAGTGAGCTTTAGGCAGAAGGATAAGGGAGGCTGTGAATAAAATCAAAAATACAACTGTATTCAGAAATCTGTCTCTATTTTAACCTATCCTTTGTGCTGGCAATGAAATCATTGATTATGCACAGAGTTAACAGAGAACAGAAGGAATCAACTGAGGAGTCTAAGGCCCATTTGTGGATAATTCAGAGAAATTTTGAACAGAGAAAACTTGTACCAAGCTGTCAACACAATTACCATCTTTAGAATGTGTATAAGTGAGATTTGGGGGGGGGGGGGGGGTTTAGGGAGACATTAAAGTGGATACTTAAGAAAGCCTTCAAGAAAAATGGGATTTTTATAGTAAGGATACACAAAAAATTGCAGTGCTAACATGATGGTAAAGTGCAGACCCCAGTACAAGAGAACGGCCCCCAATACATGTGTTACAACTCGGGTATACTAAAATATGCCTTTTTCTCCAGTGCTTGTGCTGCAACCCAGATGATGCTTAAACACTAAAGATGCATTTTGCTTTGAACAGGAGGTTGTGCTCAAAGACTTCCTGAGGTCCCTTCCCAGATTTGTTGTGACCCTGTAATTCTGTCATGTCACAAGTGGGACAAATACCTGGTCCCTTCCCTGCTTGCAAACCAAGGAGATGAAGCCCCAACTTGACTAATAACTTAATCTAAAGTCTACAAGTCCAGAAAGCTGTTTATTACATATAGTTAAACTTGCTTCAACAGTGGAGAGGTAAGAGAACTGCAAAAAAGCAACAGCATTATTTTTGCTGAAGTATGGTAAAAATGTGAGCACAGGGAAGCAGAGAATGTGTGCTGTCCTGACAGTGGCACACACCAGCCAGAGCACTGCAGGGATGTCCCATTACATGTGTAGATCGCATGGGAACTTGGTGCCAGGTCCGCTTGTGTGGTGTGTCTCAAATACTACCTCCACTATGAGGAATTCCATCAGTGCCTCTGAAAAGGGTAGTAGTTCCACTAAGATGATAAAGTGTTTTTTGGATTTGGACCCTAAGGTCTTACCAGCCATGGCTGCCTCATGAAATACTTTTACTGTTGTGGTTCCCTGCTCATTTAATGGTTTGTCTTAGTTGGCAAGCCTTTAACACCACAGGTCAGTGAAATGTTCAGGAAATAGAGATTTTTGTGCTGCTTCAGGACTATGAGACTTAGCATTAAACCCTGATGAGAGATCTGATTGTGTCAGCACTCTTTGGAGGAATGAATGAGTTGTTGGAAGAAAGTAATTCTACCCTCCTTAACTTAAACTGTGATCATACCAAAAGTCTTGCTTCAAACTTTGGGGAAAATCAAAACGTCGGTATGCATTAGGAACATTTTGGGTGATTCTCTGCAGCCCCTTATAGGGCTTTTTTTAATTAGCCAATTAAAGGTTTTCTGAACCAGTTACAGCCTTTACACATTATTCATGGTCCCTTACTCATGACTTTGGGGTCAGTAACTAGCAGAGAAACAAACTTTCTACTTTATTTGAACAAGCATGACTGATGGACTGAGAGGTCTAGGAAATTTTCTTTGCAGTTCTCTCCAGTTGAAGACTAAGCATACAATTGTGCCAATTCTGTATGTGATTTTGTGCCTGCATGTGATTTTATGCTTGAATATGGGCATTGCTCTTCAGTCAAGCATTACACAAATTACTTAATGAATGACCTGTTACCTTTTTCCCAGGCAGCAAACCACACTAGTCCACCAAAGAAACTAAGCCTGGTAGCTAGTGGGACAGCTGCTCTGATGAGAC
This sequence comes from Forpus xanthops, assembly GCA_032466535.1. Classification (NCBI taxonomy): domain Eukaryota; kingdom Metazoa; phylum Chordata; class Aves; order Psittaciformes; family Psittacidae; genus Forpus; species Forpus xanthops. The sequence continues at coordinate 3,039 of JASSUY010038554.1, read as the reverse complement.
ATTTATGCAGTCTTCCCTTTGGGCTTGCAATGAACTGTCCCTATTCACAATGTCTCCTGGAAGGACTTCCAAAAAAACCCATGATAATTATCTCTTGTCAGCTTTTATCAGTAGATATAGCATCTCTGGAAAACAGCCAAGGGTTTTTAAAACAACCCCAAGAACAAAGTAAGCAACAATAAACGCTTTCCAGCAGAACAGACATCACTTCTGGGATGTGGAAACCTGATGGGTATGGGAATGCTCACACAAAGTCTCTGCTGCTCTTTTCAGAGACAAAGTCTGATTTCAGTTACGAAGTTATGTGCTTCATTGTCACTGCAAGGTTACTCAGCATTTAGTCCTAAGCAGTTGTGCCTTCCTAAGTATTTACTCCAAACCTTGCAGCAAACACAGCACGAATGAATTTAAAACTCACAAAAGCAGAGCTATTGAGTTTTTTCACTGAGATTGGCTTCCATGGATTTCTTTTTCTTTCTGAAACAAGACTGTCCACTGCACTTAATGAAGCTCTGTTTATGATGAGCAGAGGCCAGTGCCTTCATTTCACTGAGGACATAAGTTTGAGTCACCAAGGCCAAAGATACATGTCAAGGTCCAGGAGGTAAAAGGCCAAAGGATTAGTCATCCGCTACCCAGCCCAGCCCCAAATCTGACATTTTACAGAGCAAGAACAAGTCTAGAGGAGATTTCTCCCCATCTATTGTTGAGGAATTCAATTCACACTAAAATAAAACATAAATACAGTAGTTGAGTAGTGAAGCAGCAGGGGCAGTCTGTCATTCCAGAGCTCTTCCAAATGATTCCTTATGCCAATTCATCAAAATAGATGTGTTGTTTTTTCAAGATTATACGTGTGTTTGTGTGTGTATAAATTCTTAAACAAAAGCTCCTCTCAAAATAAAACCACTGGGAACCTCCATGTAATAAAATGAGTCACACCAGGATGCGATGACTAAGTGGGAGAACAGGGAATTCCACTCCCCATGCCAGCTTTCTACATGATCAATTTTCTGTCAACAGGTGATGGGAGCCTGTCTCTCTGCCTTTTGTTTATTCCAAGAGTTATTATTTTTTAATATTCTCTTTAAACAATTAAGATTCAAAGTTGAATAATCAGGACCAGGCATACTTCCACCAGGCGCCCCCATAGTAAACAGCGAGCCAGGGAATCCAGGCCAGTAGTGGCTGCCTGTGTTAATAAGGATTTACCAGCTGTAAAATTCCAAAATCTTGTGTCATATGGGGAAACCTTCCAAAACACTGGATTCCACCCTGTCTCCCTGAGTCTCTAACAGCTATGGCAACTCCGTTTCTGCAGCCACACACTTTTGCATTTTTCTGTGTGTGATCCTTAGATTTTTTCCTGTTTTGCAGTGTTTTTTCTGGGATTCCCCATTTAATGTCTGACAATCACCCCATGGGACTACAAGAACACCTGGAGCATGCAGCACACTTCAGCCATGGGGTAAACCTGGGGGCACAAAGGTTTGCTGGGTTTTCAGCAGGTATAATAGCAAGGAAAAGCAGAAGTTATCACATTTACCCTGAAACTTTGTCATTTGCACAGCAGAAAATGGCAAACTCAAATCCTCTCAACATTTGTTACTCTTCAGTGTTCACAAAAAGCAGCATTTGCTGAGACACCTTCCTCTTTTGCTTAGAAAGAGCAAACAAAAACTCAGAGAGAACAAAACCTTTCTGATCACCCCAGTTCTGACGTCATTTTGCAAAAAGAACTACCAAGCAGGCCATGTGTGTCACATTGCAGCTGCTTTACTTTGATGCACTGCTAGGCACGAGGAAGGAAGATTAACCTGGAAAGTGATCACCTTTAGCTAATACAAAAATGAGGTGGGCCTTCTGACAGTGATATCTGTAATTTATCCCCTGGTTCATCCCATAGCTCTCCAGTTTTAGAGTGGAGAAGATATGCATGCAGCTTGAAAGGCTGGACTCCAGCCAAAGACTGTGTGGAGCAGAGAAAACTAAACTACCAAGAAAACAGCAAGATAGCAAATATATTTCATATACCATCACATGTTGCAAACAAACTGAATCACTTAGGATTACAGTACCACTCCTACTTTTGCTAACTCTATAACTATTCCCAACTATGTTTTTTTCTTTACCCTTTCCCATTAAAAGAATACAATAATTTCTTTTACCCAGATGCTGGGCTTTTGTCTCAGGCTAAAATGCCTTAAAAACCTACATTGCAAAGCATATTCAGTAGTAGATTGCATCTATGACTCAGTTATGATCCTAGGAGAGCAGTTGACGTCATCTACCTGGACTTGTGCAAAGAGTTTGACACTGTCCCACACGATATCTTTGTCTCTAAGCTCGAGAGCATCAATTTGATAGGTGGATCACTCGATGGATAAAGAACTGGCTGGATGGCCAGATGCAAAGAGTCGTGCTCAATGTCCCACTGGAGACCAGGAATGAGTGGTGTCCCTCAGGGATCTATGTTGGAACTGGTCTTGTTCAACATCTTGGTTAGTGACATGGACAGTGAGATTGAGTGTGCCCTTAGCAAGTTTGCTGATGACACCAAGCAGTGTGCTTTGGCTGATACACAGGAGGGAAGGAGTGCCATCCAGAAGGACCTGGACACGCTTGTGAGGTGGGCTGATGCCAAACATATGAAGTTTAACTATGCTAAGTGCAAGGTCCTCCACCTGGGTCGAAGAAATCCCAGGCACAGCTACAGGTTGGGCAGAGAAGAGATTCAGAGCAGCCCTGAGAAGGACTTGGGGGTGTTGGTTGATGTGAACATGAACATGAGCTGGCCGTAGTGTGCACTCGCAGCCCAGAAAGCCAACTGTATCCTGGGCTGCATCAAAAGGAACATGATCAGCAGGTCGAAGGAGGTGATCCTGCCCCTCTGCTCTGCCCTCGTGAGACCTCACTTGGAGTATTGTGTGCAGTTCTGGTGTCCTCAACATAGAAAGGACATAGAACTGTTGGAACAAGTCCAGAGGAGGGCCACGAGGATGATCAGGGGACTGGAGCACCTCCTGTATGAAGATAGGA
>JASSUY010038553.1:0-18997 GCA_032466535.1 Forpus xanthops | reverse complement strand
GTAGGCGGTGACTCGGTACAGCCCCGACGGCGGCAGCGCCCCTGGCAGCGCAGCCCGGAGCGGACCCGCAGCCGCAGCGCAGCGGTGGGTCAGGGCCGGACCCCGCTCCACGGTGCCACCCTCGGGGCGGTGTCTGGAGGCGGCCCCACCGCCTGCACCCCCCGCCCCCAGCGGGGATCGTGGCTTCTCTTCATAGTGCGGTACCGGGGTTCGCTTCAGCATCAAAAAACAGTCGGTGTCGCAGTGTCACCCGAGGTAGGTGGGCAGCACCGGGGACCCTCAGCAGAGCTCCTTCCCTCTCCAGGCATCAAATGGAATAGGATGCAGATTGCTGTAGTACATTCATATTTAGGGGCTCGGTGTGCTGCTACAGGAGGGGAGTGCAGGGTCTGCTCAACTTTCTGGGCCAAGAGCACCCTCTGAGCTTAATTTTCAGACGTGTGTATGCAGAGAAGTGCTTGCAGTGTATTTATTGTGCTTCTTAAAGTCTTAATCTCTGCTGTATCTTATACCATCCTTCATGTAGCCAATACTTGGCTTCACAACACGCAGGTCATTTGCTTATCATCCCCTCCCTGGTTTGTGAGTCATGCCCTTGTGGTTTCCCTGTTGCACGGGCAAGCAGGGATCACCCTGGGCAAGGCCAGGCTGGGTGAGATGGGCAGAGGAGGCAGCTGCTTATCGAGCAGGTGTGAAGGGCGCAGGCCAGGCCTCCTGCTTTATCTCTGAATGCCACAGCCCAGACTCCCTGCTGGAGTTGGGCTTGTTGTGGGAAGATGCTTTTGTGTCATAACGTATGACATATATCATATAGGCAGCTGTAGGAGTTTAGTGAAGCTAGATACCAATGGAGCAGATGCACCCTCTTCCAGAGGCCACCCAGTCATGGTAAACCGGAGTTTCAATAGACGCTGAACTGCAGTGAGAATATATTGTGGGTGCATCCTAACACAGAAAGACCTCTTGAGGGTTCCTTAAAACGTATCAACTGAAATTCAAACCCCGTTCTTGGTTTAAACAGGAGAGGTACTGCTGACTTCAGGGAGAGCCAAGTCTGAACCCCAGACGGACAACTGCTGTCACCCTTATGGCGCCCAGCATAGTTCCACATCCAGTACATAGAGTGAAAAAAAGCTTATCTGCTGCTGAGCACGGTTCTTGTCTCTTTAACTCACTGCAGGCTTATCCAATATATCATCATAAAGTACAGGCTGGAGCCTGGAGCGATGCTAAGTAGTTTTGCTGTGAGGCAGCCGGCTGATGTGTAGTTTACTCCATGATGTTTCTAAATCAGTGGCCAGTTCCTTCTGTTGCCTTTTGTGTAGGGCAGACGAAGGCATACTGCCTGCCCTGCTATTACTGGAAGCAAAAGATTGACTGAGTCTAAAAAGCCAAATAAGTCCAATCGTGTATGATTCTCAAATTATTCCTCATTAGTCCCTCTGTTGAAAAATGAGGATAAGAGGTAGCAAGAGCAAGGAGAGGGAGGGAAGGGACTCACTGAAATATAAGCTGGTTGTAGTTTGTAGCTTTTATAAGTAATACTGCCTTACATTATACTTAGGAGGGGTTGATTTCCACAGGAGAGCATCTCCTGTGCTGTGGACTGGTCTGGAGTAGTAAAGGCCCTTTAAACATTAGGGATTTTGTTTGCTATTTGATAATAGGATTTTTTGTGCTTTCCCTTTATTGAATTGGAATCAAAGGTGAAAAATAGAGGATGGGCTTGCAAGGACTTTTGCCAGTGCTGTAAGAAATGAGCAAAGTGACCTTGCTGTTCACTTGGTTAGTGACTGACTGCTCCACCACGCTGGAGGTGGTGTCTGAATCACTTGTTTCTCCTGCCAGAGATGGAAAGCATCTGGCATAGCCCTGGATTATTGCAGAATTGCAGGCATTGCGTATCTGCAATGATGTTCTCTCAGTGTCCCCCAGGGGAAGTCACTGGGGGCGTTGTGCCCTGTGCTCAGTTTGGAACAGCAAAGGGAGGTTTGGTGTGTGCAGCCATTGTACTTGTTGGTTCCACGTGCTTAGGAGCCTTGGGACAGAAGAGCTGGTTTGCCCATCCCAAGCAAGTAAGGGATAAATCACAGTTTTGGACTTGGAAGCCTACATCCTGTGTTGCACATCATGTGCGTGCATGCTGTGGTTATGAGCCCTATGTAAAAGCAGGATGGTGGGGTGGGGTGACAGAGCAAAGGGCGATCACCCCTCTTTTCCCACTCTTCCCATTTCAGCTTGGTATCCATTTCAGCCCCCCACTCCTCCCATCCTGCCTCGTTGTGTGCTGTGCCTGGGTCTACAAGAAGCGGCAGAGCTCAGCTGCTGTGGGATGGCGTCACCCACCCATAAGTCATGCTTTGCCTCTCTGCTTGTCTGTGCCGGCTGATTTGTGGAGCTGTGCCGGGTGTTTGCAGAGGAAGGGATGCCTCTGGAGGATAGTCCTGAAGGATGGAAAGCTTTCAGTCAGCCCTTTAAGTGGTGGTGCTTAAATAGGCTGTGACAAAACGCTGCCATGAAAGTGATGTTCAGGTGAGACCTGGCAGGAGTAGTTTCTGATTTTCAGGGGATGTACATTCCCTTCACTGCTAATTTAATGCTATGCACCTAGGTTTTGCATAAAAATAAAAGGAAGTTTCTGATTTAATAAGACATGAGTCATTTTCAATGGAAAAAGAGAAAAAGTCTTTGCTGTCATTGTCTTGGCTTTGGCTTAAAATATTCCTTAATTTCACACAACACACCTGAAGGTGTAGTGTGCGATCCTCCCCCCATAGTTTAGGGTGAACTTGTGATAAACTCCATGAAATACATCTTCTTGTTCTTGTTTATAATTTAGATCCAGAGTGGTTATTTTTGTGGCTTAGGAGAGTCAGGGTTTCGAGCACAATTGTGCAGAGGTGATTTTGGTTGTTCTTCCATGGTTATCTTTGTGCTCAGAAGGATGTGTTAGTTGGTCTTTTGCTGAAGCAGGTCCTTCTGATACCTGTCTCCAGCTCCGCTCTTAAGAGCAGCAGCACAGGGGGGACTCTGTAGCTTTCATCTTTCTGTTTAATTTTGTGTTGTTAGGAGCTGCTTCACCAAACAGGCGAGAAAACGCATCTTTGAAATCAGATGGAGCACTGAGATCTGTGCAGTTGAGTTGTTCCTAAAAACCTTCCTGACCAGACAGGCAGAAACTGCTTTGATGAGGATGTGCTGATTAGTCAACATTGCTCCTGCCCCTGACCACTTGTGTTTCATGCAGTTGGACCATGTAGGTGGAGAACACACAAGAGTCATGGATTTCCTGTTGGTTCGTTGTTGCTGTAGCGGTCTATAGGGCAGAAGGGCTGGGACAGACCTCCTTCCCTGCCTCCCAGGCTTCTCTGCTACCCTTCAACATGACATCTGGCCTCATTGCAGCCCTGTCATGCTTTATCCCAAACTTGCTTTTCTTAAAATCTCCTTTGTCCCTAGCAGAGTGCCATGGTTTGGTGCTGCTCAGTAAATCTCCACAGTAATCAGTGTCTTTTATCCCTTTTATCTGGTCCTTGACCAGAGCCAGGGTTTGAATTTCAGGATTTGAAAGTCAGATACATGTCCCTTCCTCCCCTTCTTAGTGGGAGTCATCACTGAGTCCCTGTTGTCTCCTCTATAGGCAGGATCCCACCAACTCATTCTTCCCTTCCCCTTGCCCCAGATGGCAAAGGCATCCAGACGCCCTCCTCCTCCTCCCTCCTCCACTGCACTGTATCTGCCTCACTTCTTCCTTGTGCCTGTGTGATTTTTCCATTCCTGGGAGTCCTGTCCCCTTCTTCCTCCGATTTCTTTTCCAAATGATGTCTGTTTCAATCCAGCTGTTCTGTGTTTATGCCTCTCCTGGGAGCAGTGCCCTGCAACTCATAGCCTCCGAGATTCTATTAAATGGAAGTGGTGTGGAAGGGGAACAGCACAAGCCCCCTTTGTGTCCCTGCTATCTGCTCAGACTATCTGGGCACCTGGGGATGGATCTTGTCACTGGAGCTCTGGGTTAGCAGTCAAGGGCAGAAATTATTACGATAAAACCCTCCTTGTCATATTTGGTGTCTCCCCCTGTTTATTTTAAGATGCCTGGAGACCATTAATCAGAAAGTAAGTGCATGATGACTTGGGCTGCAATGTTCCAATAATTCATGATTAGAATAAAGTGCTTAAGGCTGCGTGATCTGCCTTTAAAAATGAGCTGAAGTGGTCTTTTGCCAGCCATTTCATTAGAAAAAAGCTTCTGGTCCATGAAAGGAGACAAAATCAGGGGATTGTTGAGGAATGATTTTGTAAATTGATGGCTGAGAGTCAGTTGTTGAGGCTGTTTTACCTCTACAGCTGTAAACCAATTACTAATACAATTTTTTTTTTCCTTTAAGCAATTAAACGCCTTTATGTGAGATAACTTTACTCAAATTAAAATGAGAAAAAACTCTGTTTCCCTGATCCCTTTTGTGCTGTTTGATCTTTTTCTGGAGTTGAAGTATTACCAGGATTAAGGTGTGTTGTGCTTTAAACCCAGCCATAACTCAGAACCACACAGCCGCTCTCTCACTCCCCCCCTTCCTCCCTCTCCCCGCTCCCGGAGAGATGGGGAGGAGAATCAAAAGAATGTAACTCCCATGAGCTGAGATAAGAACAGTCCAGTAACTAAGGTATAACACAAACCACTGCTGCTGCCAGCAATAATAATAATGATAAGGGAAATAACAAGGGAATACAACCGCTCACCACCCACCGACCGATGCCCAGCCTGACCTGAGCAGTAATCTAACGCCTCTGGGTAACCGCCTCCAGTTTATATAGTGGGCATGACATGCTAGTTTGGGTCAGGTGTCCTGTCTCTGCTTCCTCCAGTTTCCCCTCCTTCCTGGCAGAGAGCATGAGATTCAGAAAGTCCTTGGTCAGAGTAAACATTACTGAGCAGTAACTAAAACCATTGGTGTTATCAGCGCTGTTCCCAGGCTGAAAGTCAAAACTACAGCACTGCACCAGCTACTAAGAAGGAGAAAAATGACTGCTACTGCTGAACCCAGGATAAGGTGAAAAGTCATAATAAAATAAATGACCTGATGACTAATGCATGCCTTGGTCCAAAAGAGCTAAAATTAGCATCCTGTCCAGCCAGGCAGGGACCGGAGGTGAGGTGGGGCTCCTCTGAAGGCACTGGATTCAGTTTTAAAAACCAAATGGTATTCTGCACTGTAGGCATGGGTCTCACTCTGCATGGGCAGAGGGTCTCAGCCATCATCTGGATACAGGCACATCTTGAGTGCTGCAGCCCTGATTTACACACAGCCAGTTCAGCATGTGCAGGAGCAGAGGGTCCCTCATGGCTGTGAGGGGACAGGAGTAGCATCGAGGGCAGAGAGTACCCTGAAAATGGGGTGTACACAGCCTGGCAAATGGTGGGGCTCTAGGGTGCATGTGCAGTTGCAGACCCAGATCCAGACGGGCTTATTGGCTCACACTGTCTGTTCAGGCTCCCATCCCAGTCTTAATTTCCTGTGTAGGAACCTGGTCAGGGGCAGGGACATAATTCAAGGGAGGTGATATGGAGGTAGATCACCCAAATGTGGTTTTGTGCCTTGTAAAATCTGTATTTAGAGGGTTGCAGAAAAGCACCAGATCAGAGTAAGTGACACCAGGACTGCATTGTCCCACAGAGTAATCGACATGTCAAAAATGTGAGAGTAAGTTTAATAATACCTGCAGCAGCAGCTGCTTCATAGAGTGTTCATTTAATTGAAGAAAGACACCCCAAAGACAAATTATATCCCTCTCCCACCAAAGCTTTCTCCATATTAAAAGGTATGTTAATGGTGAGCCCCATGGGAAAGACGAGTGTTAACAGCATCAATATTCTATCTCAGGTTACACACAAAAAATCTTTGCATTCAGTTGCCATTTGTATTGCTGCATCAAAGTTGCCTGGACGTGGGCTAAGGCTGTTTGTGTTAGAAACTGTACAAACAGAGAATGAAAATGCTTCTTATCTGCTGCCAAGTACTTACCAAGTAATAAAAATGAATATCAGTGATCCTGATTGATAAATAAGCAAGCCTATCAAAGTAGGTGCACTGTTACCCATATTGAATCTCCAGGTGTCTAGAAGAAACCTTGGGTAAATGGGAAGAAATGAATCCCAAACATAATAGAATCTCTTAATGCTTGTCTTACAGAACGTTGTATGTTAATCCTGTGAAAGTAGCCTCGACATATTGTGTTATGGGCACTTTGAAAACTGTGATAAAGTGGGACACTTTTAATAACCTCAAGCGTCTTCTGAATTTTGAACCTATGGTATCAGTAGAACCTTTGTGTGGCGGCAGTTGAGGAGGGTGTTCCCTGGGCTTTAAGTACCTGTTGGTTTGCCACCAAGATGAAAGTGTGAATGACAATACAGTCTTGGAGCTCCTTTCTGGGGTGCATCAGCAGAAGTGCTGGGTATAAACCCCAGAGAATATTTCATCCTGCCTGAGGTGTCCGCTTTACCACTAGTTCAAAGTAGGCTGTGTATAATAGCCTCATGAGTCCACAGAGATACATACATGGGTTAAGACCTCACAGCTCTCTGTGGTGTAACTGTGCGTGTGGCCATAGGTACTGGCAGCATGACAGGGAGCTTGGGGACTTGGCCACACCAGAAAAGGCAAGCGGGGTCCATAGCCCAGAGCTGAAGACTGCAGCCTAAACTGCCTGCAGGGTTTATTAAGCTGGCAGCATCTTGCATGGTGCCTGCCAGAAAACGGGCTCTGGGCAGAGCTGTTTAAGGTTGAATCGTCAGAGGGAGGAATAAGAAGACATTGGCCCTTTATTTCAGGTGAAGGAAGGAAAGAAAAACAAAATATCAGACTAAACATGTACAAAATGGCCACTTTAAGAGCTCAGTCCAAGCTAATATCAGAAAGCAAAAGATCAGGATATTATTAAATTGATTTGAATGTATAAATATATAACAATTATTAAATACATACTTTTTTTACATCTAACTTCTAAATAAAATATTTGAAACGTGTATTTTACCAGCATTTTACCATGGGCAGCCTAAATGCTGAGTATCAGAATGAGAGTCTTGCTGCTGGAGTCGATGCTGCGACCATAAGAGGAGCTACCCAAAGTGGTGTGTAAGGTATCAGTGCTCAGCATTCCCACCCAGGTGTGAGCAGTACCCTGCAGTGATCCCAGGCCCAGAAAGGAAGTCCACCCAAACAAACCCTGCCCAAACCCCTTCCAGGCAAGGGAGCCCCAGGCAGGACAAGGGAGATAGTCACCACTTCCTATCTGGTGCTGGTACAGAAACATCTCCTCACAAAGCAAATTGTTTCAAACTGCTACCAAGAAGTCCGAACAAAAACAGAAGTAATGCATTGAAAATAATTCGTTTGCTCAATGTAAGTAGTGGTAAAGCTGCACACCGGAGACAAGTGCATTGAGCTCCAGCAGGTACCTTACTCCTGAGGAGTGAGCCTGTACTGTGTAATCCCTTCATCACAAAGAAAGTCTCTGTCTGCTAAACATCCACAGGGTCCATTTTCACTTGGAGTTTCTTGAAGTGGTACTGCTGAGCCCCTCTGCAGGATGTGCCACAAGCCAAGAGCAGCCACCTGCAGCCTATGGACACAGGTGTGAATTCCACTCCCAGAAGGGCTCCACAGTAGGATGACTTGCTGCACTCCTTCAACAAGCAGCAATAACCAAGCACAGGGATTTCACTGCACAGACTTCGTTTTAAACCCTTTGATTCAGTGGCAGAGCAAGCATGTCCAAGTACTTCAATGCCTTCAGGTGTAGAGGCTGCCTTGCAGCTCATGGCTGCTCCCTGTTCTGCAGCATGCTGGCATTCACCATTAGCATCCCTGTCCTTTTCAAATTAAGGAGATTTTTTGCAATGATCTCAAACTTTTCCAAACAATAAGAGATCTTATCCAAAAACTAAGGGGCAGATTTGAGAGAGACCTTAAGTAACCAAAAATTATATTTTAAGTGTATAACAAACAGTAAGAGCAGTTGGTCAATCAACGTACTGAACACTAATATACCAAATGCAAATAACACTGTCATTTGTGTGAAAAAGCAGGTTGCAGCTGAGCTCTCCCCAGGGAATTTCCTGGGTCAGATGCCCAAATCTGGAAGCCCTGAGAAGCCAGGCTCTGAAGAAAAGGAGACTGACCCATCCGTCCCATTGCAGAGCGGTAACAGCATCATTTGCAGTCACTGCTGTTGCCCCAGAGCTGGAGCAGTCCCTTTGCAACACAGGCTTTGACCCCTGCATTGTGCCAGTGGGAGCTGGTGGCTCCATAGCTCCACTAGGCTGATCAGAGGAGCTGCTCTGGGGGGCAGGTTGTATTTGAATGCTGTGTTAACTGCAGGTGGACCTGCTATGGAGAGAAGAGAGGGGTGTGTGTCTCATGTAATACATATCACCTGTGGGGAAGTCAATAGATGCCTTTTTACATCCTGCAGTTCCAAGATGCTGCTGTGTGGTGCTATACATTTAATTGGAATTCCCCCACTATTTCTGCAGTCTTAAACATTTCACGAGGTTTAAAGCCATCAGACCCTGAGTAAAAAGTCCAACGGGGGTATTCAAACTCTGAATATCCAGGCAATAAGATTGAAATATCAAAACTGGCTCTGGAGCAGTCACTGCTAACCCGGGCGCAGCCTGGTGTCTCTAAGGATGAAAGGGGATGTGCAGGAAAGGTAAGCTGAATTTCCTCTGTTTCAGATGAAGTCATGTACCTGTACAGGAGGTGGTTTTTATGGCCAGCTGGGCATGGCTTGGTCTTCCCTCAGGCTGGGGCTTTCTGGGATGAAGTGTAGCTGTTAAATTCACTGAGGACCTTATGGGCAGTTTCATGTAAGTTCAGAACAGTGTGGTGAATTGATGCAGAACTAGAGCAAGCTTTGGACTGCAAAGTGCAGAGAAAGCAAGACTTCCCTCTAGTGTCTGGGAAGGCAGTGAAGAGAGCAAAACCAGGAAACCCAGGAGCGTTTGTAAGAAAAAAGGCACAAAAGACAGTAAAATAGAAGGACTAAAAAGAGTGTGTAAATGGGATATAAATGTAATCTATGCCTTGTCTTGAATGTTGAAATGAGGCTCCTGGTAGGCAGGTGTCAGTGATTTGGTTCGGTAATTAATGCTGTTTAATCCTCTTCTTACTGAGGAGGATGAAGGAAGTGGGAATACATTGACAGAAAGGATCCTCTATTGAAAAGACTTTGGAGTGGAGGGCAGCACAGAAACATGGCCTGGGCAAGGAGTGGGGGAGATGGTCTGAGCCAAGGCCCTGCACAGCTTACGTGGTTTGAGCCCTGTAATAAGCACCACTTCTTTTTCATCCTTCAGTTCTACCACTGAGGCATCAGGCCAGGGAAGGAGCCCTGAGCTGGTGTGGCACCTCAGGGTGGGAAGATAAGGGTTAGGAACAGGGAGAGCATACTGCACAGTAGCAAGCCTCGGAGTAGTAGATTGCAAGGTGGTTTTGGAAAAGGACTTTTCATTTTCTTCTATGATAGACAGGTCAGGAAGGCTGCACTGGTGGCTGGAGGGGTGCATGTGTTCACAGGGTGCTATGTTTCACTGCTCTGGGCTTATTGTCCTGTGGAGATAAAGGTAAGAAGCTCACCAGCTGTTGGTTCAATCCCTGTGTTCTGCTCAGGGGGAAGGCTTGGCAGAACCTTGTGTTACCAAAGCTGCTTTGCTGCTGCAGGCAATAGCTGCACTGGTCTCCTCCATGCTTTACCAGAGCCGTGCCTTTAAGAAGTCCCTTTCAGTATTCCCACAGTGTGTCTGTGTACCTAAGCAAGCAATGCCATTGACACTCGGTGGAGCTGAGCCCATGAGATCGGCAGCATAACTACAGTCACTAAATCCTTCTTGACTTTTCCTTTTTTCTTTAAAGGAAAAGAAAAATCCCCATGACATTTACAAAAGACATTATCTGCTCTCTGACATTTGGGCTCATAAACCAAGGTCGACCCAATTCCTCTTTTTAACTTACCCCACTGTATCAGACAAGATATGAACTGACTGGCCAACCCTTTAAGTAGTCATACATCTGCCCCTGGCTCCCAGCACAGGAGTTACGAAGACCGGTGATTATTTCAGTGATGATGAAGAGAGCCTCAAGAAAATAAATGAGCCCTCCTTGAAATGTGTGTGGCAGAGCAGGGAGCTGACTGTGGGTCTTCTACAGCCCCGTCCAGTGCCATAATGACGTTTTCTTTTGTTCCCACAGGTATTCAGGAGGGCTGCATGTGCCACATCAACAGCATGAGCTCTGCAGCAGCAACCTGGGAGGAGAGGTACATGATATGATAGGACAAGGGGTAATGGGTTCAAGAGAAATAAGGAGGATTTAGGTCAGATATAAAGAAGAAATTCTTTACAGTAAGGGTGGTGAGGCACTGGAGTGGGTTGTCCAGGAAAGCTGTGAATGCTCCATCCCTGATGGTGTTCAAGGCCGGGTTGGACAGAGCCTTTGGTTTAAACCACATGGTTTAGTGGGAGGTGTCCCTGCCCATGCCAGGGGGGTTGGAACTAGATGATCTTAAGGTCCTTTCCAACCCTAACTATTGTATGATTCATTTGATGATTCAGTTCTCTGTTAGCAATGGCTGCTGTTGGCTATGCATCTGCACCCTCAGCTTCAGGGTAGTGGCCGTGCTGTGCTGGCTGTGCACGGTGTGCAGACAGGAGTGTTGTGTAGATGATGAACGTTGATGTTGGACGTGCCAGTAAGGCTGGGCATGGATGGAGAGGGCTGCTGGAGGCTGTGCTCCAGGGGCTGAGTGACGGTGGTTGCTGTCATTGACATCAGACAGGGTTGGCTTTAAAAGGACAAGAATCAGGCCAAGGCTTTCATAACTCCTTTGAAGTCAGGTCAGTTGAAGCAGCATTAACAGTGGTTTTATGTGTTCGCGTTAGGCCAGCGGGGCATGGATGAACAGAAACAATGTAATACTGCTCTGGGCTCAGGGTTGAGTAACTATGGGATAAATAGACAACCTTAGAGCTGAAAGATTCAAGTTTAAGACAAGGTCTGAGGCACAGCATGAAAAGCAGAGGTTTTGCCTGATCTCCCTCCCCTCACTCCTCTTTTCTTTGAGAGGGGACTCCAAATGGCAGCATGTGCTTCAATAAAATATCATTTCTAAAGGAGGAGAGAGATGAAGATATATTTAAGCTGGCATAAGATACTCTTGCCATGCTGACCTTCATTAAGAAAAATAGCTCTGCTTAGAGAAGGATTATGCAGCCATCCTTTAACTCAATATGTACCAGGCTCGCTCAGCCAGCAGTGCAGCTGGCCTTTCCTTCAGCCCCAGACAGGATGCAAACCACATTCCTTCTAATCCAGAGCTTTGTCCAGCATCAGTTTCTCACATCAGCATTTTGGCACCCATCAAAAGCAAGGAGAGAGCAGAAGCGCTGTGAATGATACAGCAACATTAATCCTCCTGAGTGAAAGGGAGGTAAGGATCAGCCAGGTAATGAAGCTTTTGTAATGGGTTGTACAGATTTGTTCCCTCATAATGGCTGAAGGAAAACAAAAGTCATAGGCAGCTGCCTTGAGACAAAGATAGGGGAGTGCTAGGAGTTAGAGTGTAGTGGTGAGCAGGAGGCTGAGGAAGGTCCCATGTGTCCATCCATGCTCCCACCACCAGCATGTCACAATCCAGCCATTTTTGTTCACCTACTTGCTTTAAGCAGTAAGGGCCATGCAGATCCCAAGCCGTGTCATTGATACCTGCTTCCAAGTTAGTAAGCACCTTTTTCTCTTGGATAGGATGCAGGTGGGGAATAATGTAGAATACAAGTGTCTTTACTCACCTTCCTGTTACTATATAGAGCCCCAACATGGACCGCTTTTGAAGAGATTTACTGCCCTTCTTACAGACAGAAACTAGTTTAATTGCATATACATGCTTTCCTTGAATGCAAAATCTCCCAAGCTTATGTAGAAAACAACAGAAAAATATACTACTCAACTAATTTCACCAAATACCAGACCAAGAAATGCCGGTGTTTTCAGAAATGAGTTATCATACACTTGTGAATGGATTCTATTCATTTCAGTTTTATTGGCATACATAAGCTGTAAGAAAGCGTGAAAAACGTGTTAGGCCACGTATCTCCCAAACTGAAGCTGTGCAGGCAGGAGTGGCCGGTGTTCACCTTCCTCTTCTCACGCCCTTGTTGGCTGAGGAACACGGAGGAATCTGTTGTCAGGCTGCTTGAGACCGGGTGCTGGGTGCAGGGAGCAGTTCCTCAGACATCAGCTCACGTTGTTGGTACTAGCAAGACTGTTAAAAAGCCTCTCCTGGCAGGGCTGTGAAAAGCTGCCATTTTGGCTCCAGTCCCAAGGGAACAGTGGCAAAGAGAATGGAAAAGGACAGAATAGAACAATTCATAGTTTATGTTGTCCTGAGTGATGCTGGGGATGGACCACAGCATCACCTGCTCGGTATGGCACACACCACTTGTCCTGATACCCTTATTTTTTGAATTACACTTGCTGGAGCTGGCAACAGCTTCTAGGGGTAATTTAAAGGCTGTAAGGAGGGCTGAGCACTCCTGAAAAGAGGGCATCACATGCTAGTCTCTTTCAAACTTTGTATCGTTTTCCAAAACAGAATGGATTTGCAGGATTCCCTGTGTTTATGCTGGTAGGAGCTCAGCTTACAACAGAAGTATCTTCTTTTGTTTGTGACAGATACAGTCCACTTTTATCGTGTATGAGTGCCACACAGCATAGAAACCCTCAGGCTTTCCAGGTTTCAAAGCTAAGAGTCTGTTGTGGTTTAAGCCTCTCAGCCACACAGGTCGCTCACTCCCTCCTCTTTCTTTCTCCCGCTCCCAGAGGGATGGGAAGGAGAATGGAAAGAATGCAACTCCCACGGGCTGAGATAAGAACAGTAACTAAGGTATAACACAAACCACTGCTGCTGCCACCAAGAATAATAATAAGAGAAATACAAGGAAATACAGTCACTCACCACCAATACCTAGCCTGACCCAGCAGAGAACTCCCCATCTTCTGGGTCTCTGCCCTGTTTTTTTTCTCCTGGGCATGACATGCTGTGGTATGGAATACCTCTTTGGTCAGTTTGGGTCAGGTGTCCTGTCTCTGCTTCCTCCTGGCTTCCCCTCCTCCCTGTCAGAGCACGAGACTCAGAAAGTCTTTGGTCAGACCAAAACATTACCAAGCAGTAACTGAAAACATCGGTGTTATCAGTGCAGTTCCTAGGCCGAAAGTCAAAATCACAGCACTGCACCAGCTACCAAGAAGGTGAAAAATGATTGCTGCTGCTGCTGATCCCAGGACAGCTTGAATTATCTTTTATTGTGGTTTTGGTTGGTTTTAATTCTCTGTTTGCAACAGGTGTGGGTGATGCACCAAGCTGAAACATCACTGTGCTGGTAAGGAATCATTTTAGCTACCTGTTCCTTTAAATCCTGCTGAAGAGCTGCAGGTTAGTTTTAGTTATTGCAGTTATGCTTATGGCAGGTGGGTTGGAACTAGATGATCTTAAGGTCCTTTCCAACCCTAACTATTCTATGATTCTATGTTTTGTGCACTGTAAAGTGTTTATGTAGTCACCACAGAGCGTATCATTTGGTGTAAAGAGGGCAGTGACACACAGTACAACTGTATGCGACAGAATATCTGCTCCCTTCAGGTCTCCAGCTCTTGGAGCAGACAGCAGCTTCTTTATTGGGAAACTCTGGGTACACCATGGATGGATAGGTGCTTCATAGTGCCCAAATCCTAGCCACACGTTCCTGAGCCAGAACACAAGGGAGAGACTGCCTGCAGGTGTCAGCCCTGCACTACAGAAAGCACGTGAACCGAGTCAAGAGCAGGTGGGAGTCACGCATTGTTTCTTGAATCAAAGCAACCTCACATCACACCTGTTTTACTGACAAAGTAAAGACTGTAAAATCTCATTTACTCCTGTTCTCACAGATTAGAAGGAGAACTAAAGATGAACCCGTCATATTTGTGTCCCACAGTTGGTTTTGTGTCTCAGAAATATTTGTATAACTACTCGGAAGTTTTAAATGATCAAATCTGTGTACTTCAACAGCAACAGCAGCTTCAACCTTCTGTTTCCTTACGTGCTCATCACTTTATTTTTCTTCACTACTGCCATCAGACTCCTAGAGGGTAACACCCTATGGAGTAAAACATGACCTAGTGCTTCTACAGCAAACCCAGAGGAGCTGTCAGGCCTTCACTCAGAATGAGCAACTGCAAAACCAGTATTTTCTGAGTCTTCCAATACCATGATGCTAATTATAAGGAATAGTTTAATATGGAAGAGTTTGTTACACGAACCTACTGAAAGGGAAGTGCAGAAGGCTGTTGACTGCCTGAGATTTTGACACTGCTGTTTTCCTGAAGGGATGTGAGGCAATCGGTACTTGACTGCAGAGCTAAAAAGCAATGAGGGGTAGTGGATCGCAGTTTAGAAGCAGCAGGTGTGGAACCAGCTCTGCGTAAGTAGGTCAGCTAATTAGGGAGAAGCATTTTTATCTACTGACTGACCTACAACATAGGGACAGTGCGGAGATAATTAACAGTAAGCCTCCCATGTTAAATTTTGTTAAATAGATTTATTATTAAGTGGCCACCAAATAGAAATCAGCCTGTTTTATTAGTACCAAAATAAGAAAAAGATGGCATTCACATTACCACTGGATATGTTGCTCTGCAGCAAAATGACGACTATAGGAACTTACCAAGTTCAAGACAAACTTCTTGCTTCTATACAAGCCAAAAGATATGAGCTAGCTGAAACGTGTACTTGAAAGTATTTGTTTCTGGGGTGGTTTGAAGTGAGTTCAAATCCTGTGAAACTGAAGGCAAATTGTGCACTTAGAATTGCACGAAGTGCTCTAGATGAACACTCAGAATGCAGTTCTTCACATAACTCTGAATTACACTTCGTCCTTCCGGAGCAGAGGCACAGCACAGGTCCACCTCAGGCAGTCAATGGACACATGCCATCCACATACAGCACTGGACTTGGTACATGAATTACAGAGGGCAGGAGCTGATGTTGGTACTCCTAGAAAAGTGAGGATGGTTCTTGAAAACCAACCCCAAAAGTCCTAAACCATTAACCTCTAAAGTTCTAAAAGCTTTTAAAACCACTTTGTTATAAAAATAATGATCCAGGAAATATTTTGTGGTAAGAATATTTTATATTTATATTTTTTTTACACTTTTAACACTTACAAAAACATTCAACACAAAAAATTAAATAACTTTGGAAGCAGAACAAGTCCTTCTGCCTACATACATACAGTAATTCCAAGCTGTTGGCACAAAAAGTAATCCACATTCGTAAAACCCTTACTACTATATCAAACATAAGTTAAGTAAATCATAGGCACTAGTTTATCAAATCCATATTTCCACACATCTGCAGTAAATCTCTAAACACAGAGCCCCGTGATTTCCTGATACAAATAAACTGGTAATGCACAAAGGCTTTCTAGTAAACAAGCAGTCTGTCTTTTCAGGAAGTCATTTCAGGGGAGAACAGTAGAGAAAAGAATCCTTAGAAAACTTAAGCTGAACTTACCCAAGTGATGAATTGCTTAAGGAAACGTACACAACAGTTTGATGCAGCCACGGTAAACCCCCCAATATAGTCATCTAAACTAACCTTCCAAATTTAAAAGTCAATCAAGTGTTTGATAAAATCCTCCCATTAAAATTCAACTTTTTTTCAATGAAGATTGCAGCATTGCTGAAATTGTAAAATTCAGGCTCTAGTGAGAGCATGTGCATTTGATCTAGTCCTCTCCTCTGCTTAACAGTGACATGAGATACTGACACCCATCACCTGTGCCAGCAGATGCCACAAGGCTAGATCAGTGGTATGTACTGATCTACTGGTGCAAGGTAGTTTCTGTACCCCTGCTGAAAGCTTACTGAATTACAGTATATTTGATAACCTAACTTCAAAGTTTCAGCACAGATTTTGGTCTCAAGCGTGAAGTCATTCATCAACCCAAAGTCTGCTTGAGTAATCAGAGCTGCAAATTAGTCTCCACTTCTTCCTATTTGGCTTTTTCCAAATCAGGTAGAATTTCATGGCTTTTCATCCAGGAATATGTTTATGCTGGCCTAAAATTCAAGTGCTAGAACTTCAGGGTTAGTTTTCCTCTGAGTGGCTGGAGTCAAAATGCACCAGCAGTTCCAAACTCAGACACCAATGGGGTTGAAGGCTACCTACCGTCCAATACGACTTGTAGTGTTTGTCAGTCATTGCACAAAGGATATACCATTCACATTCTCTTACTTCATTGACTGTACATCCAAAATACTGAAAAAGCTTCAAACAAAATCCCTTGCATTTAACTAGTCCCACCCAATACAACTTCAGTTACAAATGTTTGCATGATGTCTTCCAAAACAGAAAACAGTGGTTCAAACACTAAATATATGAATGAGTTGTCCAGAGCAAATGTGTTAGAATAAGTCAGAGCCACCAGATAAATTTAATAGCTTGTAAACAGACATAGCAGGTTTCATACTCTTTTACCAGTAACGTAAGATACATGTAAGGCAAAGTACATATTTAAACACACTTACATGGGCAATATCTTCTGTAAAAATATTTACAATTTAAAATAAACCAATTTAAGAAATGGATGAAAGTAAAAAAATAGGCTACAGAAAACTCCCTCATACCATGGAACATCACCTAAATGAATATCATTTGGCATCAAAAGTCAACTCATTACCTTAAAATTTGTATGTTATAAGTGCATAGTTGTGTTTCCTTCTCCTTATCTATCAGCATTTACAGTTGCTCCAGGCTGCAAGCATAGTGGTATGGTATTAGAACAAATTAACATTGTGAATTGCTTGTTCCTTTGTATGGAAACCTGCTATAAAAAAAGTTTTCCCCAAATAGTGAGCCATGTGTTAAAAATGTGGCTACAATAGCAAAGGCCATCTTTCCTGAGCCAGAAACTTTAAGGTTAGAAAGATTGTACAACTGATACTAAGCCCTTTTGGCAATCAAATGTGTAAGAGCATTTAAAGCTGATAAATCAACATAGGAAAGATGCAATCCATACTATTGCATTTGTGTGTATCTGCTACATTCAAGCTTTTAATGTTAATAAAAGCCATGGCTACTACTTACTGTTCTGCTTAATCCTCCAGACTAACTTCCAATTCTTTCTAGAGGACATACGTACCACTTTCCCCAAAGAGAATCTCATACAGTTGTTAAAAGCAATGTTTCACTAGCACTGTAGCAGTCTGCAGTCAGAATACTAGCTCTGATTAATATAATCTTGTTTCAACAGTACATATTCACGAATCTTTCTGCTTAATTCAAACAGGCTGAAAATGAAGTTTTAGACAATGTAAGTTGACTGTTATTGTTGCTGTTTTTCAAGATGGGCATTTCTTTGGCATTCATTAGGTTTTTGCCCAGACATTGGCCACTGTCATAAATGCTCATATTGATACATTTTTAGCAAGCAAGAAAAAAAAAAAAAACTAGAACTGATAGCAATGTAATGTAGACGTGATTGTATGACCACCAAACATCTGATGTTAGATGTCATTAAAGTGCTGCTTTATAATCTCTGCCAGATTGTGCTAATTAGAGACAGAGAGGTCTGGAATTTTTACAAATCCCAAAAGTCACATCTGAACAGTTTGTATAATCAAGCTGTCTTTTAGCCTGGTGAGGAAGCATCCATGAGCACTGGAACTTTGCATTAAGCTTTGCAGTTCAGTAGCAGCCATCTTTCCAACTCTCATCTTTCACACTGCTGTAAGTTTTCGGAGCAGGCAATGACCTAAAATAAAATGAGATATTTTTCAGTCTCATACGTAACTGCCAAAGTCTCCATCCACAATACGTAAGAATTTAAACATTTTCTAAGTAACTGAAATATTCACACTTCATTCATTTGATTTTCTACAATACAGATTAAGATAAACCCCTAAGTACTTTCAGCTTTCAGTTCTGTGCGTTGTATCTTGGCAACTGCCATGTCAGCTAAACATCTGCATATATAGTCAGAAAATATTTTGCTATTACAAGTTTGTATTCTTGCACAGCAACCTCCTACCACCTAAAAATAGGCTTTTCTCTCCCCCCACCCACCACCATGATGTATAAATAGGGAAATCCTTTTAGTGTTTTATATTTTGCTTATATCAAAACCTTGACATGCATAGATAATTCATTATTGCACTGTGTACAGATACTGCATTATACATTCACAGAAACATTTAGGTTGGAACAGATCACCTTTAAGATCACCAAGTTCAACTGTTAACCCAGCACTGCCAAGTCCACCACTAACCATGTCCCTGAGTGCCACATCCACTTGTTCTTTAAATACCTCCAGGGATAGCGACTCAACCATTCCCCTGGGCAGCCTGTTCCATGCTTGCCTCCCCCTTTTTGGTGAAGAAATTTTCCCCAATATCCACTCTAAACCTCCCCTGGTGCAGCTTAAGGCCATTTCCTCTTTGTATGTAAACCTTAAAGAAAAAATCCACCAAAAAACAGCTGTGTAAGTGAAGCACTTGTCTATAGACAAGTTGTAATTTGGCCAACCACACTTCACTACTAGTAAGAATTTCCTGCCAAAAACAACTGCTTTTTGTTGCGCGAAGTTTCACACCACTGCTGACAGTACAGATGCAGGCTGCAAAACAGTCATTACTGCGACAGTCACTTGTAATTGCCCTGCCCAGCATTCACTGCAAACCAGAACTTTTCCACTTTGCTACTGACAGTTGTTCTACCTTTCTTTTACAATACTGGAGACAAACTTAATCCTTTTTGTTTGTTGTGGTTTAAGCCCAGTTGGCAAATCAACCACGCAGCCACTCGCTCACTCCCCCCTGCTCCCGGAAGGATGGGAAGGAGAATCAAAAGAATGTAACTCCCACGGGCTGAGATAAGAACAGTCCAGTAACTAAGGTATAACACA
>JASSUY010038552.1:33874-44041 GCA_032466535.1 Forpus xanthops | reverse complement strand
AGCAAGCTGTCCTTGGGCTGGCTGGAAAGTCCCGAATAATTGCAGGATCCTGATAAAGGAGGGATGAAGGGAGTTGAGCACCTGGGGAATATTCCAAGAGCTAACCTTGGTAGAAGTTCCTGTTGTCTACAAGATATGGATCCAACAAGCGATGAGAAAGAACTATCCAATTAACAGCTGGACTTATGCCCATGGACAGCAGCCGTTGGTCAGTGATAAGTAAAAATAGAGTGTGGACAACAAAGGTGTTTGTAATAGTGTATAAATTCGGGTTTGTAGCAAAATAAATGGAGTTTGTTCTATCGCTCATATTGAGTCGACTAACTGCTCCGCCACCACCCTCTGGACTCTTCATCACTATGGGTAACCCTCACCCTACCTCGGGTAACCCTTACCCCTGGACAAACTGCAACAGCCCTTATTTTAGAAACTCTTTATTAGCTTGTAATAGGCATACTTCCTGAAGAGAGAGAAAATCATCGCACACAACACTCTATGTAGACAAAAGGAAATTCCCTCCAATTTTGACTCAAAGCTTATAAACTTCATTCTTTCCAATGCAAACTTGAAGAAGCTTGAAATCAGATCTGACGACTAGAGGCCAGTTTCTTAGGAAAGAACATGAGGAAAACAGCTCAGATGACCCTGCAAGCTGAAGATTTTTCTTGGTCTTTCGAATAGCTTTTCCCAGAGAAGATAACTTTTTAGAAGATGAAGTTTAGAGACTTAGTCTGTGCCTTTCTAAGAATGGCATAACTATCAAAATCATAAAATTAATGAAAGGAGATATGTGTAATTGTTGTTATTCCTGTAATAGTAACAACATGATAAATTTAATCTCGGCTTTAGTGCATTAGCAGAAAGGCCACTGTCCTGGGTTCAGCAACAGCAGTCATTTTTTTTTTTCGTAGTGGCTGGTGCAGTGCTGTGTTTCCGACTTTCAGCCTGTGTGAGAAATGTAAATGTGATCTGTTTAAATAAAAGTTAAATAGGTTGATCATTGAAGCATGGGGGGAGAGCGCTATTGCTATATTTAGTTGGTCTGTTGTAAGCTTGCTTAACCACAGACAGGCCGATTAAGAAACATATTGGTAAAAATAAGATGAAAGAGGAAGATACTGCTAACAGGAGAAGAAGCAGAAAGGAGCATGCGCAAGGCGGGTGGGGGGTGAGGGAGACAACCCTGAAAGTCTGTACAAAAGTCACTGAGGAAGATGTCTTACTTCACCTTAAGACCCCAACCCAAGACCATCAGGAGACTGTGTGCATGCAAAATGAACTTGTAAAACTAACTATAACACAAAGTGGGGAAAGAATTTGCATATTGTGAAACTTAATTAATATGTATGCAGTAGTACCATAAATACATCTTGTTACTCCCTTTTTAGTGTGCGTGTTGGTGGAGTAGAAACTCCCTGCGCACCCAGTGCTGTTTGCTTGCCTTTATTCACTTAATAAATGGAAATTGCCAGACTATTTAGAGTTTTAGTCTGGGTTATTTATCACAGCCTGGGAACAGCACTGATAACACCAATGTTTATAGTTACAGTTTAGAATGTTTTGGTTTGACCAATGACTTTGAGTCTCATGCTCTGCCAAGGAGGAGTGGAAGCTGGGAGGAAGCAGACAGGACACCTGACCCATACTAGCCGAGTGGTATTCCATACCACAGCACATCATGCCCAGGATGTAAAACTAGGGGCAGGAACCCAGAAGAATTCAGTTCACAGCCTGATTGTCAAGTGGTGAGCAGCTCTGTCTTCTTCCCTTGTATTTCCCTGGTCATTGTTACTGGTGGTAGAAGTAGTGGTTTATGTTATACCTTAGTTACTGGACTGTTCTTATCTCAGCCCGTGGGAGTTGGATTATTTTGGTTCTTCTCCCCATCCCCCACCCCCTCCCCCTCCTAAGTGTGTGGGGGGAGGAAGGTGGGAGGAGTGAGTGGGAGGGCAGAGTGATTTACGCCTGAAACCATGACAGTCACTTATAACATGGTTCATAGAACCTATGTTTTTTAAAATTTTATTTTTTTTTCCCCAGGGCAGTACCATGCATTTCAAATGATCAGCCATGGTAACTACAGTCCACAGCATGAAACAGTAATGACATCAGCATCTTTCTTTACATAGAATCTGTCCGTTAATACTGCAGCCCTTAGGGGCTACGCACAGCAGCACCTGGGTGGAGACAAGGTGCTGCTCTCAGGTCCAGCCGTGGGCTGTTTGAGAACCCATCAGGCCTGGAAGCAGCTTCCATGATATGCTCAGAGGATCCTGGGTAATAAAGTTGCAGAACCTTTTCCAGCTTCAAAAAAATGACTACTATCAGGGCCAGCTTAGTTTTCTTGTTGTTTTTATTTTTTTTTTTTTGTTCTACCTGTCCTTAGGCTTTTTCTTAAAGTGTTTGTTTGGCCAAGGTCAGACAACTCAAATTTTTAAATCTTGAAGAGAGCTTTAATGGATTCAAACAATTTACCACTGACATTTAAAATACTTAGAAATAAAAACGATCGAGAATGTAATTTATGTGCTACTATCTGAGGAATAGGAATACCTGTAACTTGTTCCCTTGGTCTCATTTATACATCAGGAGTGGCTAGTAGTCTATAACTGGAGAGTAGTTTGAAAATTGCAAGTCACAGTTATAAACTTCCTAGAGAAAGCAGAAAACAGCATGAAGAACAGCGAGGTGCAGAAAAGTGGATTTTTAAAATTGTAGATTAAAGTAATTATTAACAATGTTACAGGGCCTTTGTGCAAGTAAAGGTAGCAAAGCCTGTTCTTGTGTAAATTTTTGCAAAAAAGAACTACAAAAGATGGAACTTCAATACTAGAATTACAGCATACAAGAGAACACTCACTGACAAATACACATATTTATGTACATTACAGATTCATTCCTAAAGCGTATCACTGTTGGAGAGTTTCCTGTGTGTTTCAAGAGGAAAAAGAAATTAACGGGTAACCCCTTGGTACACAGAACAATGTTTCACACCTGTGGACATCACAGAATGTTAGGCGACAGATAAAGCACTGACTGAAAATGTAGGACGCAAATCACAGAAAATAAAGATGAAAATTGGCACTGAGTCCAAGGAGTTCAAGCTCAGTTAAGAGGGAAAATAACAAAGTAAATGGTTTAGAATTCAGGAATGACTTGCTTCACATAGAAAAGACAAGTTTTCTTCAATTTACTTTTGGCATATGTGACAAACAGTATGAGCGTCAAAGAAACAAAAGAAGCAAGCCACATCAGCTGAGTGTCCAAAAATACTGGAATGGTGAAACCATTTACCATCACTTTTGATCAGTCTGCTAAGCAGAGAGCAACCATTGGCCATAGCATTATGTTCCTAGTTATCATAGAATCATAGCATAGTTAGGGTTGGAAAGCACCTTAAGATCATCTAGTTCCAGCCCTGCTGCCATGGACGGGGATACCTCCCACTAAACCATGTCTCCCAAGGCTACGTCCAACCCAGCCTTGAACACTGCCAGCGATGAGCATTCACAAAATTCCTGGGCAACCCATTCCAGTGCCTCATCACCCTTACAGGAAACAATTTCTTCCTCAGATCATTATGCTTACTACTAAGTGTTTGGGTATTTCCAGTTCATTTAATTTGTATGCTGAAAGTATAATCTTCTTAAACACTTTTTATGAACAAATAGGCTTTACCTTTGTCCTGGGTTCAGCAGTAGCAGTCATTTTTTTTTTATTTTTTTCCTCCTTCTTAGTAGCTAGTGCAGTTCTGTGTTTTTGACTTTTGGCCTGGGAGCAGCGCTGATAACACTGATGTTTTTAGTTACTGCTCAAATATTTAGCCTGGCCAAGGACTTCCTGAATCTTGTGCTCTGCCAGGAGGAGGGGAAGCTGAGAGGAAGCAGAGACAGGACACCTGACCCAAACTGACCAAAGAGGTATTCCATACCACGGCACATCATGCCTAGGATGTAAAAACAGTGGGCAGAGACCCAGAAGGGGGGGGGGGGGGGTGTGTTTGGTGCTGGGTCAGGCTTGGTATCGTTCAGCGGGTGTTGAGGACTTGTATTCTCTTCCCTTGTTATTTCTCTTATCATTATTATTATCGGTGGCAGCAGCAGTGGCTTGTGTTATACCTTAGTTACTGGACTGTTCTTATGTCAACCTGTGGGAGTTACACTCTTTCAATTCTCCACCTCATTCCCCCGGGAGTAGGAGGGAAGAGAGAAGGGTGAGTGAGCAAGCAAACTGTGTGAGTTATGGCTTGGCTTAAACCATGACAACTTTACATACATATGACCAGAGATGCAAATATGATTTTCATCAAAAGGGATAAGACATGTAGATATGAAAAAAACAAAAGATATATAATGTCTTGAATCATGCTGCTCTCATTCTCTTATAACAATATCAAAATGTTTCTTGTACAAATATTTGTCTTGATACAGAATATATTTAGTGTGCACTGTTTTGCATTGACAGGTTAACTGAAGTAAGAACTCTTCGAAAGGTATTGCGATCTTTGCTAGTATGACTTTTCAGTGGTACTTTAACATTAGAGCGATCCAAACATCTAAGAATTTCTGCCACAAAAGCTGCACATGATTACAGTTTTCTGTGCATTTGATTTAGGTGTACATTCATGGTTACAAAGTGGAATTGGATCTGAGTAAAAGCAGTACATTTTTACTTCCTCACCAAAGAAGTCAGTGAGGAATTAATTTAAGACATTCATAAGATCATATTAACATGTCACTTAAGAGGCCACCAGGGTCGTAACTACTTAGGAGATCCTAAGCCTCTAGATAATGTAAGTAAAGATTTTTTTTTATGTTTGGGGCATAAATAAAGTTACTATGAAAACTGATAGACTGAAAGAAAATCGGTATTAGAAGAGACCTCAAGAAGTCATCTAAGATACCACCTCACCCTAACAAATGAATAATAGTAATGTCATGCCTTTATGTAATTGCAAATACCTTCAGGAGACTACACAACCTCCATAAGTGATCTATTCCAAAACCTCATTATCTGGATCACTGGAAGGTTTTTCTTTTGCTTACCCTAGATATTTCTTCCTGAAGCTTTAGGTCTGTCTTTGACAAAGCTCTTTGTTCTGTTCCTCAAGAACATCACATTTACATTTTACTTCTGGCAGCATTTTATGTACCTTTTACAAGCAGTTGCTGCATTGCTCTCCTCCCACCTCTTTCTTTTCTTTACACCCAGTCTCTAAAGCTAAGCATTCCTAGTTCTTTCAGTGTTGTCTTAGATGTCATTCTCTAGGAGTTATTCAATCTTTGTCTTTCCTATGCCCCTTCATAAATGTGAAACTGTCACTCAGAATCAGTACAACAGTGCACAATCCATCTTTGCAAGCAGTCACCATTAATTCACACAAACTTTCCAAGATACTAACACATTGAGATTCTTTTGGTATCATAGGGTCTTTGAATATTGGATTTACATTGTGTAGCTAGCATTTGCAATCTATAAATCTTTTTTTCTCTTTGATTCCCTCCAGGGAAACATGTATCCCCTATGTACCTTTCTTTATCAAAACAAAGTCAAAATGGATAATTATAGAATAACATGGTCATAAGGAGTTCGGGTGTTTCTTATAACTTTGGTAAAAGCTTCCATTAATGTAGATTTCCCAGAGTTATGGCAGCAACATCCTTCCTTTCATGGGACACTGGGCTAATGCCACAAGTAAGTATAAGATATCTCTACTTCAGCCAGTAAAAGATAAAAGGTCAGATAGCTACACAATACATATTTATATTTTATCTTTGAAGTTTTAAATCAACAGCAGAACTCTCTCAAATGGGAGTATAACCTTTTTTTTCCTAGCTTGACTTTCCTACATATCATTTAAGAAAAACTCCAAACAAACAAAAAGAGAAACACAGAGGAGATAAAAAGAGGTTGCCTGCAATTTCTTCAAGTGTATCCATTGCTCTCTGTGTGCAATGATTTTCCTTTTTGAACTTTAGACAGGGAGGCATTGAAAAGATTTTATGAACATCAGTCCATTTAAATGCAACCAGTTACCTCAACTAGCAAGGACTGGAGCTTAAACTGGAATCCATGAGTGTGAAAGGGAGCAATTTACTTCAAGTTAGTATTTGTAAAAGCACATCTTGAGGAAGAAAGGGCCATTCCTATTGTGAGAGGAAGTTATACAGTTTTTTATGCTCACTGTTCCCTTTCAAATACTGCAGGGAAGTTATTTCTGCCAAAGCATGCAGTATTCCAAGTGTTGGTAAAGCAACACTTAGCACTGACTGTGCAACAAGGGAATATACTTTCTTGAGTGGAAGAGTCAGCTATCACAGAATAGCTAGGGTTGGAAAGGACTTTAAGATCATCTACTTCCAACCTCCCTGCTATGGGCAGGGACACCTCCCACCAAAAAATGCCACCCAAGGCTATGTCCAACACAGACCTGAATACTGGCAATGATGGAGCATTCACAACCTCCCCGGGAAACTCATTCCAGTGCCCCACTACCCTTACAGGAAAGAATTTCTTCCTCAGATACAATCTAAACTTCACCTGTTTAAGTTTGAACGTGTTACCCCTTGTCCTATCACTACAGTCCCCAACGAAGAGTCTCTCCTCAGCATCCTTATAGGCTCCCCTTCAGATACTGGAAGGTTGCTATAAGGGTTCCACACAGCCTTCTCTTCTCCAGGCTGAACAGCCCTGACTTTTCATCCTATCTTCATACGGGAGGTGCTCCAGTCCCTTGATCATCCTTGTGGCTCCCCTCTGGACTTGTTCCAACAGTTCCATGTCCTTTGAGGACATGAAACCCATGTATCAAGTAAATGACATATTAAATTTATCTCTGCCAAAGGCTCTTCTCTTTGGCAAAAGGCCCCCCACATCTTTTAGACAACAGTGAGCTTATGGTTAAGAGGCAGCCTCATAGTAGGATGTTTTTATTCTTAAGCTTATTGACTCAGACTTTTCAGTCTTCAAAGAAAGATAATGTATATTAGTTGTATATAAGTGAAGATGTTAGACTTGAGATCTAGTGCACCCTACCAGCTCATGTTCATTTTCTCATCGACCAACACCCCCACATCCTCCTCTGCAAGGCTGCTCTGAATCTCTTCTCTGCCCAAGTTCTAGCGTATGAAAAGTATTCACATGAGTTTGGAAGGTAGACAAGATCTAAATCACGTGTAAACTAAATATCAGGAAAACTCATTTATTTCATGTACAAGAAGAGCACATCACTGTTAAAATGTTAGACAGAAGCGTAGATAAACTGTGTTTACCTGTAATTTGTACATCAACAACATAATAACAAATCCGAGCTCTCTACCAGTGTATTATGAGAAAGAGGGATATGGCACTCACGGAAAAGTAAAATGGCACCAACTACTTATTTCTAATTCCCTCCCTTGCAGAAAACTTGAGGACATATATCTTCACTTCTAAACTATGATGATACTTCAGTTTTACTAATTTAATGTCCCTGCTGTCATTTGTAACCAAATTATTTTATCAGGAAACTCATGAGACCATATTGTCATCATTGTACCTATTCATAAGCATTTCTTGACAGACATAGTAAGTTTAATTGCACATATAAGAGGATGAACTGCACCATGCAGTCTTGAGCTTCATTATAAAGGGCTAAAAAAAGGCCTTGTGCAGAACAACTTAAACCATAAAAACTTTTGACACCTAACCAGTTCTTTATGGCTTCTCCAATTATATAAATAGAATACAAGACATACATGAGTTTTGTACTACAGATCTCAAGTCTAACATCGTCACTTATATACAACTAATATACATTATCTTTCTTTGAAGACTGAAAAGTCTGAGTCAATAAGCTTAAGAATAAAAACATCCTACTATGAGGCTGCCTCTTAACCATAAGCTCACTGTTGTCTAAAAGATGTGGGGGGCATTTTGCCAAAGAGAAGAGCCTTTGGCAGTGATAAAATTAATATGTCATTTACTTGAGTACTTCAGATCACTCTAGTGGTTTTGTTTGCTTGCTTACCCAAATGGGGATGGGGAGAGAATTTTGTTATTTCTTCTGAACTGCTTCTTGGTTTTGTTTAGCTGTTTTTTGTTCTAAAATGGTGGGTATTTCTAGAGCAGGAGCTTCATTGCTTGTACTACTAACCTGAACTAGGCCCACAGAGCAAAACAGCAAAATAAAACACAATGGATCAAGGATTCAGTGCATTGATCTGGATGCACAAATGGTTTAGTTTTACTATATGCTTGCAAACAGGTTTTTTACGTAACTAAAAAGAGATTACAGTTCCTGAAGAGATTATACAACTCAATACAAAGGGAATGTTAGATCCATGTGAAATATAACCATACCTTACCACAATTTGAAAAGTAAGAGCAACTTGCTAACTTCTTTAAAAAGCAAACGCATCAACAAATACCAAACACTTAGAATTTCTGACACTGGCTTTTGAGGGTAGCCAAAATAATGTATGGAGGGGAGAAGCCTCAAAAAGAGAGCCCATCTGCAGGACAAGACACTAAACAGAAAGATCTGGGTTTAAAACCAACCTGCATTCTAAGAATGGGAATCTTGAAGACTGGAACTTTTCCAAAAGTCTCATTTGGCAGCTGCTAGCTGAAACAGCCCTCTGTACGTTAAAGGGAACTTTTTTCTTTCCACCACCTCCAAAAATAGTGCTGCAGCCCCCTTGCAGGGAAACTTTCTGCTCCATTTCACTTTCTTACTTTCCAACGTTCTTCCTGCTTCTTACTTCCTCTATCTCATTCTTTGTAATGACCAGCTCACAAAAATTTCTCTAACCTGTACATGCTCAGCCTTTCCCTGGGAGGAGCAGTCTTCTCCTACCCTTCAAAGTCTTACTAGCAACCAAGGAAGGAGAAAGAGATCAAAAGGCAGCTCCTCCCATATCACGCTGTCATTAAACCAAAAAAAGTCTCACCTGCAGTAGATTAACAAAATCACTAAGCAATTCTGTAATTTACAGAAGAAAAGAAGAAATCTAGAGATCAGGGCAAACACCAACACTTTCATGACCTTTCAAAGGTGATGAATTTGAGAAAGTAAAAAAAAATACCTAGAGAAAACATGAAAAGATCTCTTATGGTAAAAATCTGACAAGTTTTTGTAGCACCCAAGGAGTTCGATTAGCATATGCTCACACTTCAGAAGAATCATTAATGCTTAGTTGTCCTTAAAAATAGCTATTGTTTCAGACCACACATTTAAGTTCCACAAAGCATTACTCAAAACAGTATGTGTGGTGTAAAGCAGGGTAGAAATCAGCCCATCTTAAAAGTCTTCATCTGTCATATGCACTTCATCATAAGCAAGCATGCACATACACATTCAGGCATAGGAATGACTACTGTTCTTTGTGATAACTGACAAAATAAAGATCCAGAGGAACTTCTAAAACAGCCCACAACATTGCTAATGGAAGCTACTTCACATTTTTAACTCTGACAGAATAGTTCTATTTAATCCATTTATTAGAAAGGTGATATTCTGCTTTGGACTTTAAATGAATCTGTTTTCTCTTGCTGTACTTGTAATAGAAGGGAAGAGCTTTGGCCTTAACTTTACAATTGAACATACATCTTAACTATAGTATATTAACCAAATAAGCAATTAAAATCAGATGATGCATGTGTTACCTGAGGAGACACATCAAGATTCTTAGGCCAGGGTCAGATTAAGGCACAGATATGACAGGCCAGCATCTGTTGAAGCCCTTCCTGTGATGATATAATGTTAAGAGCTTTTCAGGAATAAACTGAATTAGTTCTCCAATACACATCCCTGTGTAATCTGGGGAACCTTTGAGAGTACAGAAGGAATTGCAGGACCTGGGAGGAGTCACTTCTTTAGGGCATAGTTTCTGAAGTCTTAAACTGATTTTGAAATCATTGCTTTTATCATAAAATCTAAGCAGTCCTGGAAAATATCTTTTACAATGAAGACAGTTCAGAGTCTCTAGTCTCAGATTAAAGAAATCTGAAAACATTAAATTGTTATCATAGCAAAAGTTAAGGATTAAAGTGCAGATGCAACTAGAAGAAAGATATAAAAATGGCCCTAACTTCCCCTATAAATCTCATATGTGATAAATGACTCACTTTGCAGTTTTCTTAATTTTATTGAATAGAGATAAGCAAACAGCGCTGTGTGTGCGGGGA
>JASSUY010038552.1:22203-33774 GCA_032466535.1 Forpus xanthops | reverse complement strand
AGGGACTTGTGGAACTCAATATAAACCAAGAGCATGTGTTAAGAGGTGTGCGTGTTGGTGGAGAGGAGACTCCCCGCACACACAGCGCTGTTTGCTTATCTCTATTCAATAAAATTAAGAAAACTGCAAAGTGAGTCATTTATCACAAGCTGATAACATGCTGCTTAATTGACTATAGCTGAACCAGCATGATGTACTTGCACATGAATATGTGAAAGAAACAGCTTCCTGAATATTTAGATGGCCTATGTTAAGGCAGTCACAAATACTGTATTAGCATGACAAATACAGTTTGCTATCTGGAATTACAGAAGAATACTCTCACTGCAGAATACATTTTCTGAAGCCTAATAGTATTTATTTAGCATCTCCTGTCTCCCCTAATTCTCAAAAATGCTGCTAATTTATCATCAAGAGGTCTGTGCAGCCTAGATATTCACTAAGTCAGATGAGCACAGAGCGACTCTCATTCATCATGAAACTTATTAGCCATGTACCTTTCTTTCCCTCAGTTTCAAATGAGCTGGACTAATTTGCTACACAGCGCACAGGTGGGAGTGAAAGGTATATAGGACAGTGTATTGCCAAATACATGTAGTTCAATTACAGTAAGTAGAACAGTATACAGTGGATAAATAGTTGCTTGAAGAACATGCCTTCAGAAACTGACCTCCCAGTGCCTGAGCGAAGCATAAGCAGATGTACAGTACAATACATACATAAGAATTTTAAGTGTTAACTCCACACTTCCATTTTGGATGGATGTATTTCTTTGAAAGAAGCTTAGTCCAAAACCTTCAGACTCTACTATATGCTCAAAACAGATTAAAGAAATATTGTCAGCTCTCTCTTGCTAACATAAAGTTGCTTTGAAGAACAATCTGTGGCATAACTGTTGAAAGACCTCTCTCTCTGTGGACACAACTGCAGAACTGCACTGTGCTCTGCTGTCTCAATACTGAAATAATTTCCAACAATAAACATACTTCCAACTTGCAATAAGACGTAACTTATAAGTACAAGTTACACTAAGACAGAATTAAACTTATTTTTCCCTGCTAATGTCCACATCTTGACAGATCCAAGAAACAAACACCAGAATTTATTCTATTTCTAATGCAAAGAGTTAAGAGGCATAGGAGGTACTCCTTATATTTCCCTACAAAAGAGAAAAGGATGGAATTCTAGTAATTTGTAAGGTATACATGTTTTTGTAAGTTTGAGCATATGCATTAAAAAAAAAGTGGCATGCTATGATGGAACATACATGTCCTGTCATGCATACAAGGCCCTGGTCTGCTTTTAACACACTGGGAAAGCAGAAAAGTGTTCAACATCTCCCTGAAGATCCATAATGTGTTTAGAGCAATTTGCCTCGCCTGAAGAGTGGGAAACATTGAAAAGAAATATATATTATTGAAGAAAATTTATTCTCTTGGGCCCAGATTTCTCTAGTAGACACATAATGGCACAGGGTGGTGTAACCAGAAAATGAAATTCTGAGTCTATCCAAATGAAAATTAATGTGTTTTTCTTTTGGTACAGACAAGAAAAGAAATAAAAGCAAATGGATTTTGCTGTCATAGTGTTGCAAGTAGCAAAAGAAATAGAAATTTAGAAGTAGTTTTGCTAAGGTTTGGACTGGTCAAGCAGGCCAGAAAAACAGGCCTTGGAACGGGTCTCTGGAAGCTAGCAAGGAATGTGCTGAGAAGAGGAAAACAGTAATCAAGGGGGATTAGTCAAGCATTTAGAACACAAAGGAAAGTAAGCTGTCTTTGAAGATAAGGGTTGAAATATTACACGTGCAAAGGGGGGTTAAACTATCCTTGAAGATAAGGGTTGAGAGCACATGAAGTTCCGCACGTAGGCCTCATTGTAAAAGGGTATAAAAGCTGAACCAAAACGAGGATCTTTGGAATCCTGACTTGGGACGCTAGTCCTCAGGTTTCCTGGGCCCCGAATAAAGCACCGCATAAACTGACACTCTGTTGGTTTGTGTCTTGACTACGGGCAACAATAGGCTCAATATCATACTTAAGAATGTTTTTACTCTTGGCAGACAGGAAGGCCAAGGTTAGGGGGTCTGAATATTACCAGTGTTTCCATGAAGCTGCCAGGAAGGACTACTTAGATTACTTAATGATGTATGCTTTGTACTTAATGAGCCATTTCTCAATTTTTTGTATTTTATATA
The DNA here is from genome assembly GCA_032466535.1 of Forpus xanthops. NCBI lineage: Eukaryota > Metazoa > Chordata > Aves > Psittaciformes > Psittacidae > Forpus > Forpus xanthops. Next base: position 31,580 of record JASSUY010038552.1, on the reverse strand, counting down.
GGGAAAAAGAAATTACTTTGAGAAGTGCATTTGTCACAAGGGGATGAGTGGTTTTGATGTAGACATACATATATACAGTCTAAGCCACCTTTTTTCTCTGTTACAGAGCTCAGTATTAATAAGAAACTGAACATTTTGTTCATGTATTAAATATTTTTTACATGATATGTTGTCTTTGAAGTTACACAAAGGTAATTTGTGAAACAATGATCTTTGTCTTAGGCGTGCTAAAAAATGTACAAGTAATGTAAGGTACTACAGATTTCTTCATTATAGAATCATAGAATCATAGAAACATAGAATAGTTAGGGTTGGAAAGTACCTTAAGATCATCTAGTTCTAAATAGCATTTACTGAGAAGAAAAACAGAATATCCTAGTAATACTGAATTACAATACTCAGGAGACTGATTCTTAATGAAATATTGTAGAATTTGCACTAACTGACTTTGATAACACCTATTACTGCTTTGTTCACAAGCACAATTAAATATATAGCAAGCACATATCTGTTTTTATAACATGCAATTTTATATATACACGTCCCCGCAGTACACTGTAACACAATATATATCTGTATACTTTTCTCTACTACTAACTAGTGCTAACATTTTTTTTTTTCAGAGTGCTACAATTTGTTTCTACAATAAAAAAGAACCTATTAAGAAAACCTAACAAATAAAAAAAATGATACTGAGCCTCATGGCAGAATACATGCTAACTTTCAAAAAAAAATAAAAAATGTTTTAAGGTTGATGAAAAAATGAACATGAGCTGGCAGTGTGCACTTGTGGCCCAGACAGCCAATTGTATCCTGGTTTGCATCAAAAGAAGTGTGACCAGCAGGTCAAGGGAGGTGATCCTGCCCCTCTACTCTGCTCTTGTGAGACCTCACCTGGAGTATTGTGTGCAGTTCTGGTGTCCTCAACATAAGAAGGACATGGAACTGTTGAAACAAGTGCAGAGGAGGGCCACAAGGATGATCAGGGGACTGGAGCACCTCTCGTACCTGTATGAAGATATGATGCGAAGTTGGGGCTTTTCAGATTAGAGAAGAGAAGGCTGCATGGAGACCTCATAGCAGCCTTCCAGTATCTGAAGGAAGCCTATAGAGATGCTGGGGAGGGACTCTTCATTAGAGACTATAGAGATAAGACAAGGGGTAATGGGTTTGAACTTAAACAGGGGAAGTTTAAGTTGGATCTGAGGAAGACATTCTTTAGTGTAAGGGTGGTGAGGCACTGCACAGGGTTGCCCAGGGTATTTGAGTGCTCCATCCCTTGTCGTGTTCAAGGCCGTGTTGGACATAGCCTTGGGTGGCATTGTTTAGTGGGAGGTGTCCTTGCTCATGGCAGGGGGGTTGGAAGTAAATGATCTTATGGTCCTTTCCAACCCTGACTATTTTATGAGTGTATGATTCTATGATCATCAAACTGCTGAAGTTCTTCCCATAAGACCTTTTCTGCTATTCTTACAAACTGAATATTTCAAAATGGCTGACATCTTTGCAGGAAGAGACCAGAATTTGTCTTGAGGATAACAAGTTTGTTGGCCACCATCAATCAACACAAAATAGTGCCCAAAGGGGAAAAGATCAACCTGGCTGAAACCCACATGGCATCAGCCTGCCATTCCCTAGGCAAATCAATTGATGTCCGCGCACATAAAAACGCACATGCACACACTTTGAAGTTCTCCTTGTTTCATATACTGTGTTATTGTGGCAGACTTAAAAAACTTCCCCTTTTAAAGATAACAAAGCCAACCTGTTTATAAGGCTAAGCACCTTAAAGATGCCAAGATTTGCCCTCAGTAGAAGTACCATTAGTAGACACTTTTAAGTGCAGTTGCAATTCTGTGTAAGTTTTCAGGTGCTTTTAAATTATTTTATTGTATTTTTATTAATACAATGTAATTTTTGTATCTTATCAGTAAGGCAGAAGCTGAAAGGTGTAGATACTGCAGCAAGATTTGACCAATAGGTGATAAATGAAACATAGCTGCAGCGTACTTCCCTATTAAATGTTCTGGTCAGCCTCACAAAAGGTTTTTCTCTTTTTGGAGTAGCCACAATTTAACAAAATTGAAAACAGACTTAAGGGGATTTTTGCCTGGTAAGAAACAAGACTGCATGTCAGGAGACTGGGGCTTAACTCTTGGCAGCACTACTAAGAAGTTGACCAGCTTATTACACTACAACAAGGAAATGAATGAGTAGTCCTGGGGAAATGCTAAGGTATGGTAAGTGCCAGTGCTGCAGCAGAAAGTAAAGTACTTCTTCCAGAAGGGGAAACAAACCAAACAGCCAACAACAAGCAGCAAGCAAGCAAATAAACAAAATAGGAGGAAAAAAAAAAAGCAAAAAACAAAACAAAACAGAAAGAAAGAAAGAATTAAAAAAAAATCTTCAGAAATTAAAGAAAAGGACATTTTGTGTCCATGTTCTGTATGACTCTTAGCCGTTCTGCAGCTGTGCCTGCTCCTTTCTCATCTCGAACTGTGCCAGGTTCTGTGCTGCTCCCTTCTCTCAAGGTCACAGCAAGCCTTCTAAGGATATGTGAAACAACAGTCAGGGTTGGTGAGGCATCCTGTGTTTTATTCAGGATTACCAAATTTAGACTTTACATCACAGAATAGCACATGCAATACAAGCAGTACTCTCAACAACCACTAACTAGGAGGCTGGTCAAGGAGCAGCCATTGAAATGAAATCTTTGAAAAAAGTTCTGAAGTGATCATGGTTCTGATTAACTTGCCCTGAATGTAAAAATGGGGGTTTATGACTTCTTAATGAAATTATCAGCACTTCTGTGAAAATACTGAACTGGCCTGCTCTGCATACAGAGTATCTAGAGCAACAGTACTCTTTTGGAAGATCTTGTAACAGAAATACTGTTTTTGAAATAGGAAATGTTTCTTTTGGAAACATGCCAAAGACACTAAAAGTGTCTAAGGATGCCTTCACAGAGAAAAGACAGATTACAGATCTTACAGACAGAAATTGTGGTGTAGAAGAAAACCTTTCTAATAAAATGGCAGAGCTTCTGGGCTCTCTTCTAGCCAATGACTTTTAATGGCTTCCTAGGCTGAACACCCTCATTCAGAATTCTCCCAGTCTGCAACTTTGCCACAACCTCCTTCCTTGCCTAGCCCTTCCTGCAGTTCTGGAGATTTGCCCCCTCACATACACGCTTGGCTACCCTGAGCAACATCACTCACTCCCTGGAGCTTGCACCAGGGCAAGAAAATCAGACAACCTCCCTTCCTCCCATTGACTAGCTGCTGCTGCCTAGAACCCTCTCATGTAAGTCTCAAGCCAACAAATGTAGCAGCTTTATTACTTGTCATGCCCTGAAGCCTGAATTGGTTGTCTCAATTGGAAAGCTTTGCTTCTGACCCCCTGCTTATATTATTACACTTGGGTCTGTTCTGTAGCACCCACAGTAATCCTCGATCAAAGACAGTATGTGCTGATTTGCCATTTGTAACCTGCTAAACTCTCACTTCTATTTGGTTGCCAGCTGATAGTTTCATAGGACTATGTCCAGGTTATGTGGGTATGTTTATGCATCACAACTTCACCAGCAGGAGGAGCATTCCTACAGTTTCCGCATATGTTAGCAGCGGCAGAGGTAGAGAGAGGAGAAGGCGCTTTCTTTGGCTTCCAGGACAAGGTTAAAATCTGACCTGGAAATTACTGAATGCTACAAACCTATGAAGTATTGGTGACTATTTTTTGATATTTCTGTGAAGGAGGCCTCCCTCCAAACAAGTGAAAGTGCTGTTCTAGCCAGCTCCAAAAATTATCAAAACAAACCCCAAACCCGTAAGTACTCCCACTGCTAGATGAGAAACATTATAAGTTTTATCTACTGTTTGTTAATGAAAACTACACATACTGCACCTTCGAAAATGTCTGGAGTCCTTTAAGATTGTGGGCTGTTTCCAAAAGACAGAATTTTAGAAGCAGATAAGGCTAGTTAATAAACTCCAGAAATTTGCATCTCTCATTTGATTTGATAACATATAACTTCTATCTCTTATATTTCTGGACATTAAGTTGACCTTCTCTCCAAAAGACAAGCTTGAAAAGTCTGGACCAATGAAGATAATTATAGATTTATCAACTTCTTATCCCTTGACAAAGATATGTATGTGATTTTGGAGTTGTTCAAGTAGTTTCAAAATGCATAGCCGCAAGAGATGCTGAGTACTCAAGGGTTACAAATTGAGCATTTGCTCTAGCTAGTATCTTCAGTGCAACCCTTTTGTTTCTTCTGGTTACTCAGTGTCGTGGTTTAAGGCCCTCATGCAGTTCTGCTCACTCAGCCCCACCAAGCAGTGCACCCTCATCACTTGATACCCAGTCTGACCATGCAGTCCCCCCCCCCCCACTCTTCCGGATCTCTGCTCTCCGTTTCCACATCCTGGGCATGACGTGCTGTGGTATGGGATACCTCTTTGGTATTGGTTTGGGTCTGGTGCCCTATCTCTGCTTCCTCCCTCCTCCTGGCTTCCCCTCCTCCCTGGCAGAGCATGAGGCTCAGAAAGTCCTCTCAGCCTAAACGTACTAAGCCATAATTATAAACACTGGTGTTATCAGTGCTGTTCCCAAGCCAAAAATTGAAAACACAGTGCTGCACCAGCTGCTACAAAAAAGAAAAATGACTGCTGCTGCTGAACCTATAACACACAGTTTACTTATTTATTTTTATTTATTTTTTTTTACCCCACAACTTTTAACAGGCTTAAGTTGTCATGCACTAAATATATCATTATATATTTTTAAAAGAAAAAAATGTCTTCAAGTGGCTTCTGTTTTGACCTATACAGCTGCTTCATTTTTCTCTTCCACATTAAAGTGCATGGAAATCACAGTACTGTAGGTAATCACTCAAGATATATATACACACATATATGGAAAATAGCCATATGCTGATTTGTTTTTATTGATTTTGTGGTCTGGGTTTTGCCACAGGTGTTTTGACTTATCCTATGCAATTTTCACACCTTATTAATATGACAGCGCTTAGTATTGCTTTCCCAGTGTACCTCTGCTTCTTTGTTTCAAACTGTAGCTCAGTATCCATAACATAAGAGTTCAGCCTTGACAGGATGACAGCGCTGCACAGAGCCCTACAGTTGATAGGGTGCTAAGAAGCAGTTTTCTTCTTCCTTCCCATGGGGCATTTTCCCATCTCAGTGTGCAACCAACTGCTAACAAGATAGTTTGTATATACTGAGACTGAGCACAGTTAGCTACCTAAAAGAAAATTAAATCACATGCTGGGAAAGGATGACTACCAGTTAAGCTTGCAATGAGCTGTAGCTGTGCCAAGTACCACCATTAAGAGACAATTTTTTGTTTTTATTGTTGTTCAATATGAGAGATTGTTTCTCTAAGTAATGTATGCTCCTGAAGAAAAGACTAGGATTACACAATGCAGCTAGTAATTTCCATTTTTCTCATGCATAGTCATAAACTTCAGAGCAAAGACAACCAACTGCTTGGGGAGGGAAAGAGATAAAATGACTATAAGAATGAAAACAGCAATAGTAACCTGGTAAATAAAGCAATTGGTGTTGAATAACTGCAATCTGAACAAAGAAAACTCCTGTGCTAAATAGGACTTGCAAGCCGTAATACATCAACAGAGAGGAATTCAATATCACATCAACTTTCCCCATTTCAGTATATATTTTTGTTCCTCATTTTTGCAGTCAAACATTTCAAGTGATTTCATGAAAATTATTTTTTTCCTGATTGAAACATTAGAAGTTTTATTTTACGAGGTGTGAAAATGTACCAAGATTTCCCCTTCAATACAGGGATTGTGCAAGCCAATCTTTCCATCTCAGTCAGAATTATTTAGTATGAAGAAATCTGATTTGAATCTGATGAAAAGCAGAAAATAAACAAGACTCCCTCCTCCTGGGCTAGTGCTCCAGCTGCAGAGACAGAAGTTTTGCTTAAACAGTATATCAGCATATTAATGTTGGTAGAAAAACTCCTTGAATGAATCCAACCTTAAGCTAAGTGCTAATTTTTTAGTTCAGTCTCATTTTCCTTATCCAGATTTCTGAAAATAAAAAAGGAGAGAAGAAGAATTAAAAACTTTCACAGGATTTCCTTTTTTCAATGGTAACTTACGCAAAACAGCTGTTGCAGTTGACACTTAACAAAAACATTTATTTAATTTCAAAATCCTTTCAAAATGTTACTATGCCACTTTATTCTTTTGCTGTTTCAAAAATGATGCAGAAATTTTCCAATAAAAATTCTAGCAGTTTCTGTGTGAAAATTTGATGAGGGGAAACTCCTGTTGCTTAAAAAAATCATATATATCTTAAGAAATTTCATTGGAACATTTTTTTGTAAAGGCGTTCTGGTTCTACTGCCATCAGCATCAAAATCCTTAGAAAATGCAGCCAGAATCTTGAATTACATTATACTGAACTCGTCTAATCTGTTTTGAAATATATTTAATTATACTGTTACAAATACTTCTGTGCATCCATTTAAATAATTTTAAATTTGTCTTATATTGATTTAGTGTAAGTTAAGTCCTTCTCAGCTCATGGAAGTCAATACAGGACTGGTTTAATTCACTTGATGGCTCCCTGAACAAGAGATGAACAAAATCAGTCTAGCACCCAAACTTAATTCATCAGCGCAATCTCACAAGTAGCCAAACCAACAGAAGTAGAGGAAGTGGCAATATTTTGTCTGAAAATGTTATAGAAGAAAAAAACAATAAAAGAGGTGAGGATACTGTAAGATGCAATGCTGCAGGCATTCCGAGCGAGCAGGAAAGAACGACACATCTATAAGATGCAGGTTCAAATCCACTTTATTAGCCACAGGCTGAGTATTTTGTACTGTTTTACTTCCCGAACACGCGATCACGCGTTTTGTCCAGTTATAGTTAATTGGCTATAAGCATTGTCCAAGCATTACCTAATTGGTTAGAAGCATCTGTTCACGCGCCTTGAGCTGTAAGGTGATTGGAAGACTCGAAACCGCTTATTGCGTATTGTTCCCGTTATCTGTATCCTGTTTTCTCTGTTGACTTCTGCATTCTTGTAACTTCTTGTAACTGCAAACTTGTACTTCTGCACGTCCGCAGTCTGCAAACTTGTTCTTCTGCATGTCTCACAGTCTTGTGTAATCATTCAGGATTGCTAAGGCCCCAACAATGCAATTTCACACACACATCCTGTGCTATGGTGCGCTCAAAGTCAGCCATCTATTTCTATCATCAGATAGCTATCTGGATCTACCCTTGCGCAGTGACAGGAAAATGCTATATCTGTAATTAGCCCATGATTAAAAAGCTTTGTATGAGTCTTCGAAAAAGAAAAGAGTGAATGGTATTTCAAAACTGCTCAAAGCGTGGTATGAAAGAACCAAAGGAAAGACATAGAACTACAAAATATTGCCACTCTGAATGTCACACTCTTGCTCAGTTTCTGGTTTATAAACCAAAATAAAATCATCACGAAAACATAACGTAGTTCAGTGATATACTTTCAAATGACACAATACACAATAATGTCTGATTCAACACAACTGCTTGCAAAATGGTGTATGAGCCCATGGTCCTGGTTTTCTTGCATAAAATAATGCTGCCAAGAGAAAACGTAGGAGATACTAAATGTGCATGCCCCTCACACTGCTTGAATTTGCTCATCACTGACTTCCTTTGGGATAAACGAGATATTGTCAAAATGATGATGATGTAAACATTTTGGCTACTTCAAGCGTTTTCTGAATGCCAGATAAATTCAGAATAATATTTAGCCTCAGGCTTTCCAGAACATCAGCTGAAGCCTTCATTATAGCTATTCATATCCCTATAATAAAGTTGCATCATCAATTCCATTATAAATGCTCTTTCAAAGGGTTTACTGATTTGGCTGAAAAAAGTATTTCTGGCTGAATCTTGGCATTTAAGTTGTCTTAGATATAATTTTTCAGGTTAGTTTTAAACTGTTCACCTGTTTTCTGCATTAAGACAGAAGAAAAAAAAAAAAAAGAGATGTAGCAGGTTTAAATTGCTATTTTTTTGTTCTACATAAAAAAGCACCAAGTTTTTTCTTTTGAAGGACAAACTATGCAAGTAAAATTTCAACTAGATGCTACAGACACACTAGTACATTTTCACACTTAGGTACATGCTAATAGGTACGTGTTAATTACATGCACTCCAGTTAACTGTGGCACAATCCGGGTGTCAGGGGTTGCTTGAAAGGGAAAACTGGGGATAATCTGGATGTCAAGAATTAAATAACAGGGAAGAAATTACATGAAAGAATAGTGACACAAAATCACTCCAACTTTTCACCTTCCCAAAAAAGCGTAACATGGATAAAATCACTAGCTTGAGGTCATGTGCTTCTAGAAAACAGAGTAATGAGACTGTAATTTTGTAAATGTAATTATAAAGGGAAAACTTGACAAAGAAGTGACATCTTTACTGGCAGTTAAATCATCCTTTCTTTCCTGGGATGGCTGATATAACCGCATGTCCCAGGAGGGGATGTATTTCCCTCTGCCACAATTGCAATCTCTAGAGGTCTGCGAGAAATTAAAGAAGCTCTAGTCTAAACAGTGAAAATGAAAGTACATTATATGGTAGTCAAAATGATACTAACTTCGTGCATGATGTATTTGAGCTTGGACAAGTTAAGCTTTCAATAAATATAGTTATTGTCAACAGTTCACCATTGGAAAAGAGGGAAAAGAACACTTTCACAAAGTGAAATTAATCTGGGTGAAATTCACTTGTACAAAAAAAAATGTAAATTAAAGCCTTGAAATTATTAACCTTTATGTTCATTGCTAGCAAAGACTTGCATTTGCTAATGCATTCAGTTAGTACCATGGGTTAGGGGGTTCATTTACATTTTGAACAAACACAGAGCAGGTCCTTCTCTCTTTACTGTCCTCAAGAAACTGTTGCCTCCTTTCCTCCGTAGAGAAAGACACTAGGGTAAGAATTACAGCATGTAATTCAACCTTTCTTTTCTAAGATGTGTTAAATCACTTACAATTACCAAAAAAAGTAAACTACTTGGCAGTTGGCTTTAAAGATGTATCTTTCAAGGTTCATTACCAAAATCTTGTAAACAGGAGAGGCTTTTCTTACCTGCCTATGAAGATACTGCCAAATGTCTTATGTCTGGAAATGCTGCCTGCAGATATGACGGTGGCATTCTGTGATGCAGAACTTTGAAATACTGTTTTCCTCTTAGCAAATAATCTTGTCGAGTATCGGCGGAAGAAATGCGGCACTCGATACGAATGATCAGCAAATCTCAAACTTTATTTGTTGCTCACTACTTTTATAATCATCTTAATAGGCTCATACATAGTGC
>JASSUY010038551.1:0-39311 GCA_032466535.1 Forpus xanthops | reverse complement strand
AAAATGATTATAAAAGTAGCGAATAGAAAATAAAGTTTGAGATTTGCCGATCATTCGTATCGAGTGCCGCATTTCTCCCGCTGATACTCGACAAGTATCTGCTCCAAGACCATGGGAGTCAGAGAAGCAGAGGGTAAGCTGTTTGCTCAGAAGTGGAGGTAACAGCACCCATAGTGTTCTTGTGCTGAAAGTTTCCCTTCGCCTTGCAGAAAGCCAGCCTGATCTTCCAGGGACCGAAAGGATTTTCCCTCATTGGCCTTTTTGAACCAATACCTGGGGTTGCCACTCAACTGTGCAGGTTCCTGAAGTATCACATCATCGTCCTCGTGCTTTCCAACCCAGGGCAGCATGCACATCTCCACATGAGCTTGCCCAGCAGGGCTGGCAGCCTGCAGAGAGCTGCTGGTGGCAACGGGGAGGTACCACCACACCCAGACAAGGTGGCCAAGCGCTACAGGGACAGCAAAAGGACTGCAGGGCAAGCTCCTGCCCCCACTGCTGCCTGCTTTCAGATCACTCTGCCACATTTTATCCTCTCCAACCAACCTCTCAAGCTGTGAATGGAAATATTAAGGTGCCTATAGGTAGCACTGACCATGGAGACCATTATCCTTGTGCCCCAACTAAGAGTTTTTTGCCTGTTGAATTGACTTGTAAGATGAAAAGGAATGACTGAGCTAAGCAAGAGGAGTGTAAAGAGTCCAGGGGGCTGAGATCCCCGCATGCAGGATTGGGTAGAAGAAATGCAGCCAAGCTACTGGTAACAGCATTAGGTGAGCCCAAGGGTTGCAAAACACCGTGGGGTGCTGAGTGTGGGAGAACAGAGGTGACAGCTACATCTTCCCAAACAACAGTCACTTCCTAGTAAGTCATCTCCTGCCTTCTCACAGGCATCCCACATCCCACAGCAAGAGATACTCCAGAGGGAAGAGTCATATGGTAGAACAGGGACTTGTCTACCCACAGTAGAGAGCTGAGGTTCCCAACAATGCTGCCTTGTCGGGATGTGGTGCTCTCCAAGGGTGGGAAAAAACAATTAACAGTGAATAGCAATGTTGTGTGCTCCCAGGCAATCCTTCCAGGTAGTTCAGGGCAAAAAACAAAGCCCACAGCAAAGTTAAAGGCAGCCCTGCAGTCTGGCCACAGCTATGAAGGCACCAGGTTTAGGTACTGATTTGCTTCCAGAACTGCTACAGATATGGAGAAATTAGCTGTAGTATGTAGATGAGATTTATGAAAGGATTGAGGAGATATGAAAATGAGAGAATCAACAATATAAGAGCATGACGTGAGATAGTGAAGTATTTTATTTCCATTGCTTTCAATATTATCTCTTGGTTGGCAGGAAATAATCTGAGTAGGGAGACTGCATAGCAGAGGTACGGAAAATAAATGTCATAATTTTCCACAGACGCAATGAGTACCACTCTAGATATTTTATAACTTGCTAGTATTTTATGTCATTTCTTCAGACATCTGTGCATTAGAGTGACTGAGAACTGCAAATGATGTATAGTTAAGATATCCCCCTATAATTAAGCTGAAATAATGCTGCATTATTCTAGTGTAATTATAGGGGTCTATTTTAACTATTAGCTCATTAAAAAGCTATGATGCAAATCTCATTCTGAAAGAGACGAAAAAATGAGGGTATATGAACAAAATGTCAGTGGTCCTCTGCTGAGACCAGATGGAGAGGTATAACTATACTCAATTTATCAGTCAATATATTTAATTATAGCCAGACTTGGATGAAGCCTGCAATGGCTCTTTATTATGTTTAGTGTTTGCAGACGGAGGTGGTGATTCAGAAACCCTTGGGAAGGGAATGCAGTACCTATGCAGAAGGGAGGACTGTGGCTGAAACTGGTCTTGGTTTCACATGAAGCCCTGCCGCATGCTCCTCTTTAGGTAGCAGCCATCCTTTACCCATCTTGCATTTTAGATGTGGCACACAGGGCTACAGAAACTGGTGGTGCAAGGCTAAGATCCATGAATCCATGTTTCAGTCCCATGACAAGGCTGGGCTCAGGAAGTACGTAAGCAGACACAGCCAGCACAAGCCCCACTGGAGAATGGGGCACTCATGTGTGTCTAATCCGCTTGGGGTCAACATTGGTCAAGTCTTATGGAGCAGCAGTGTTGCCTGGATTTTGGTAATAAAAGCGGCTAATCTGGTCTCTGACAAAGGGCATCCTGGAAGAGAGCTGCCTGCTCTCGTGTACTTTCTTCCAACAGCCAGATAGCTATTTTCTATCTCACTATCTCTTTCTCTCAGCTGAAGGACCCCAATGGCACCCTGAGCAGCTGGATGGAGAAGCTGCTGCCTGGTTTCCTGCACTTGTTGGAGCCCCAGCTTGGCTGTGCTAACCAGCAGAGAGCTGTCCTGTGATGAAACCCTGATCCTGCTTCGATTGTAAGGATAAGAGTCTCTCTTGCCTGGCCTTGCTTATAGGCTGTGATACAGCTGGGGCACTGTTTAAACAGCCAACTTCATTGCAACTCCATGTCTTGGTCTTTCTGAGACCTCCAGGATCCTTCCCTCCAGAGGAAAGGATTGGTGCGTGTAAGGATCAGTCCCTGGCCTATCATTAGGGCATCTCTTTACAAGGATCAGGTTTGCCTTCCCAGTTCAGACATTGTTGCTGCCTCGTTCAAGGTGATTTGCTTTGCAAATATGGTAGGGTGTGCCTGCTTTGCCCAAAGGGGCATCTCATCTCCGGCATCCGACAGCAAACAGCAGGGCACAATAATAGAGCAGAGGCTAAATAAGAAAAATGACTTTGTGCCCTCGAGCATTATGGCAACAAATGGTGAAGAACACGCCCTTGGGGAGCAGCGAAATGAGTGAGATGAATGGGTAATGTCCAATAGCTACATGTCGAATCAAAAAGCATACACTTAAAGCATGAAGTTTGCAGGGATTGGCCAAATACAAGAGGTAGAGAGTCAGCTGGGAAATTTATTGCTGCATGGGATGAAGCAGTATGTAAATCTTGCTGGAGAGCTCTTTGCGGTTGCTTTTGGGTTTTGAAGGGGTAGGTAATGACTTTGGAGAGTAAGACTTTGTTTTATAGGAAAATAATGGAGGAGGAAAAACAACAGAAAGGCAGGAATGGCAGCTCAGGGGGAACTGAGGTCCCACCCAAGTCTTTTTGTGGTCTAGGCCTCAGGAAAAGGATGAGTTTCTGATGCAGAAAGAGGGCAAAGTAGACTGAGCTAAAAAAAGAGGAGTGTAAGGAGTCCTGGGGGCTGAGACTGGGAGGTGGATGGAGCTGGCTGCAGGTGCACACCCGCATTTCTTTTTCTCCCTTTAGCTGCCCTGTAGCTGCCTGCTCAGCCCAGGAGCAAGGCAGTGTGGACAAGGGGACCCGGTAAGGGGCTGGGGCCACAGCACAGAGAGTATTTATGCTTGACCAAAGGACTCAGCTAGATGTGAATGGGAAAGGATGCTCTGAAATTCAGCCCAAGGGGTTTTCTTTCTTTGCTTTAGTATGATATCTTGGAATGTGATCCCATGCCCAGGTGAGCAGGCAGAAAACATTCACATGTGCATTCTGAATGGGAGCAACTGGAAAAGGTGTACTCATAGGCAGCTTGTGCTAACTTGACTGCGCAGTGCTGCACCCTGAGAGTGCAGAGCATGCTGAGTGAGAAACGTGGTTATGTGAGCAAATAAGCAACGTAGTTATGTGCATCAAGGTCTGGAAAGAGCTTTAAAGGACATTGCTGCCTGTGACCCCCAGGAGCATGGCTTTGGGCTTGCTGTGGTGGTCCTTGCTGCTGGGGAGATGCTCTGTGTGAAAACGAAGTTTAGAAGGACAGTCACTGGTGAGACCAGAACCCAGCGCCTCGGGAGCCACTGGGTGGCGTATGAGCACTTACATACATAAAAGAGTGGGATCCGTGGAAAAAAAAACCAAGGCAGAAATACACGTAGATAATTACGTGGGCTCTCTTTGGACTGGAGCGAGAGCAGGTGAAACCAACCCAATGCATATTAGAAAAGTGGTTATATGTCATGCCTCCTTTAACAAATAAAAGTCCAGATGATCAAGTATCCAGGAGTAAAGTTCAAGGGCTGTAAAAGCAATCAGCTGATGAAAAATCACAGCGCAATCTCGCCTACGCCATGCAGGGCACGAACAGAGGACCTCAGGGGCGACAGTGGCTGCAAAGTCCCTCAAGCAGACAGCTGCCCAAAATCATCCCTGGTGCTTAAATACCACACTGGCAAAAGCCAGGAGGTCTTGTTTGTGCCTTACTCTGCTGGGCACTAGTAATGCCGCGGCCACAGTTATTTCTGATGTACAGTCCCCCCAGGTGCTGATGTGGCAGGAGGGCTGCAGGTCCCTGAGCACAGTTCTGCTCAGCTCTGCTGCTCAATGCTTTCCTTTTTGACAAGAGCAGCTTCTCTCGGGCTGTTGCCTTTACCCACGGGAGCTGAGGACAGCTGGCTTGCCAGCAGTTGGCCCTGCAAGCCAGCTAAAACTAGGAGGGGTATTTCAGTAGGAGCCAGGAGCCAGGGATATTTTATCTCAGCACCCTCCAGACTCCTCACATTTTCCTTCCCCATCTGGCTCATCCCTGCCTGATCTATAACTCTTCCTGCACTTCATGGGCTCCTTTCCCTTGGATTGTTTAATGTGATTAAGAAAATATTTGTAATGTTTCCATCTCAGTTTTGCTCATTGCCCGCAATTACCCCTGCAGGAAAGCAAGCTCTCACAGCCTTCTGCAGCTGGGCCTGTGGATATTGCAACAGAGAGCTGCTCTGAGGAGTTACTCATTCCCGGCAGGGTAAGGCCCCGGAGCAACAGAGAATAGGAGGGACTATCTACCTGTCAGGAGCATCTTGAAACATGTTTTAGTTGCTCTTACCGACTGCCAATAAAAATTAATCAGCAGCTCGCTTTGAGGATTTTGCATTTATATGATGCCAGGGTTGGGACAGGAAAAGGGGGAGCAGAGTTAAGATAAATGATACTATTTTTGACTAATTCAGAATAGCCAGTTCTGAATGCAGCAGCATAGCTATGAATGCTCTTAAACATCTCTGGGAGTCCCCATATTTATAATGCAGAGCCACAAACTCCTGTATTATAAATGCTTTCACAGTGCTCAGGTAACAGCACAAGCATCTCATAAGTGGCAAAAGACAAGAAAGTGGAGCTGTCAGCCAGGCTGGGGCTGTGTTTACTTGTGTGTCAGCCATGCTCAGTCATCCGCCTTCCCTCCTTTGCATGAGGGGAATCGTTAAGTATTTTTGTTCTCAGCTACCAGTTGTTCATCACACAACACCCACCACCAAGTCATTGTCAGGCAGTGGCTGTCCTGATGTCCCCTGCCTGCAGCTGTTGCAGGGGCAAGAAGGGGATTTGCGTGTACAGAGGAAAAGAGAAGTGAGCAAGCAGAGCAGAGCAATGGTAGCCTGGAAACATACAGGCTCTCCTCTGCCAGGTACAGGAACAGTTTTTCATCCAGCCTGGAGGAAAGAAGGGAAGTAGAGATGAGCAGTGCTCTTCAGCTCATCCATCTCACAGCAAACCTGGCTAGGGAGTTCTGCCCAGCCTTTTGAAGTTCCCTTGCCTCCATAACTCAGCATCCCTCTGTGAGAAGGAGGTCATTCCTCAAGGAGCTGAAGTCCTCACTACTTGTGACCAGTTTAAGCTCTGTGGAGAAACGTTACTCTGTGACTTTTGGGAGTCTCGATGGAGCAATAGGTTGATGCTGTGGCTGCTTTTCAAAGGGATGCCTGGAAGGGGACAGATTACTGGCAGATGACTCTTCAGCAATAGCCTAAGATGAGAACCCTGATAGAAAAACAAGGTCACTCATGCGGTGAGAGGAAGGCCTCTCATCCCTGGGAAGATCTCTTGTCTCTGGGAAAAGGTGCCATCTTCCCCATCCTCCAGATCCTCCAGGTGGGAAGATGAGGCAAAGAACAAAACTGAATTGATTTTCATCCATTGCAGAGAAAGTCCTTGGTGGAAGAGAGACTAAGGCCTGAGTCTCAAGGTAGTGCCCTCAGTATCTCCTCTTCACTATAGACTTTCATGAAGACCCTGTGGTTTTGAGAATTTTACTTTATCTGGATTGAGATCAGGAAGTATCATGATGGATTTCAACTAACAAATGGCATAAAATAAGAAAGGAGAAAGCCAAACCTGGCCCCTGAGCAGACAGACATTTACGCACGTCCTTATCTGTAAAGGTTTCCTCAGCATTTAGCATGGATGTAAACTATCTCCTCTGAACGGCACCCAAAACACCAGCTGGCTCCAGCAGACTGCAGGAGGCACACGAGTGAAATGAAAGCCCAGGCACAGCATCCCAAAAGCGACAGTCGCTCCAAGGAGGATCATGAGGTGCTAATTCATCCCGGGTTAGCAGAGGGCAGTGTGATTTCAGAGTATTTTTTTCAGCATTGGGGTGTCACTGTTTAGCTGAGCATCCCCTCTGATTGACTCCTTCTCTGCAGTCTGCCTGTGGTTGCAGGGTTGATCACACTGTGTGATCTTGAGTCAGCAAGAGAAGAAAACATCGTTACTTCTTGCTTTTTCTTTATTCGTTCTTCCTTCCAGGATAATAGAGTCCTCCCTCCCCAATTTTGTTATTCACACAACACCATCCAGTCCAGCACACTCTGTCCTTAACGACAAAATGAAAAAAAATAGGCAGAAATAATGGTATAAATCATGGAATATTACAGTTAATGAGCAGGACTGCCTGCTTCGCCTTCCTCTGTACTGCCCAAGAAAGTGCCGATAAAACTAGATAGATATGTGACTTGATGCTGGTGCCTGAATACATTAGTCAATTTTAATCTTTTTATTTTGCAATAATTATGGCATTGACTGTGCCCTTTCTGTCTAAGGGAAAGTTTATAATGCTTTGAAGCACCTATGTAAGAAAAATGGGTTTTATTGATGTCTTTTGAGATGATGCTTTGGCACAATGTTTTTTAGGGCCCCAGTGCTCCCAGAGGATGCGTTCCTACCTAGTGACAACCCCGAACTCCTGGCACCTTATGGCTGGGTTTGTGGGAGAGCGGGACTGGACTGGATGTGATCCTTACATAAAACAGGCTCCTCTCTCCCTTACTTTTCCTATGCATTTGAATGCCTCCTCACTCCTGTCCTGGGGGGAACCCAGGGATGCTCAATGTGGCCTCCTGAAAAGAAGCTCTGCAAAGGTCCTGTGATCCAGGAACGGGCATCATTTTAGGTGCACTGGTGGGAAATCTGAGGGGCTTTGAGTGAACCCTTAACGGCTCATATGAACTGGGCAGTGTCCCCATTTACCTATATATCTACACTGCCACATGGCACTAGCCCTCCACCTTTGAAGATAGATCTACATCTCCAGGTCTGTAGAAGGAGATGACAATGCCACCAGAGTTTCTATTTGTGTGTATCACGAAACATGCAGCACAGCCTCCTATTTAAATAGCAATTTTTTGCCGAAGCACGAATGCCTCCTACGAGGCTTGGGGTGCCCTCAGCTTGCACTGAAGTGACTTGCAGCCAAGGGCACTTGTCACCTCCTGGGAGGTGCTGAGCAGCGGGTAGCACAGCATCAGGAAAACCAGGCTGGGGCAGCAGAGGCGGAACTGGTCCTTGCTAGAGGGTGTTGTAAGTGCTGGATGATGGAAGCGTGGAATAGCACCTGTTTTGTGAGGTCTGGCTGAAATTGATGCTATTAGTCGCCTGCATTCTTGAGTACTAAAGGCACCCACACAATGTAAAAGTAGCATCTAGACAATCAAAATCAGTTCCATCTCTTTTGCATTCACTTTGTTATTTATTATTCATGCTTCACAGCTGGATCAATATGTGCCACATTGCAGTCCTTCATTTCTCTTGCTCAGGATTACAAGTATTTTTAATGTTTACCTGCTTGGAGAAATAAAATATTTCACCTACTGATAAATGTACTTTATATTTATTAGAAGGCCATCTTAAATTATGAATCCAAAGCTGATGAATCAATTAACTACTTGATTGACTGAAGTAGAGCAATATACTTTGGTTGTTGGTTACACCAGGGAGGGTGCCTAGCAGGTCAGTCCACCAAAGATGATGTATTTATTTTATTTTAGCATTTCTTGATTTCAAGACAATAAAATGCTGCTCATGGATAAACTTACTAAACAAAGGAGACTGCCAATGGGCCTGACAACGTTTCCTTGGTAACATTTCTTAGCTTTTACCCCAGTGATTGATATCCAAGGATAGCCATTTGCTTTCTGCAGAGAAGCAGGAGAATATGGCTCAATGATTCTCTTCCTGACTCCTGAAAGCAGTTGAGGAAAAGCAATCCATTACAGCTGATGTGGATTTACGTATTAAAAAAGAGAAGAAAAGCCCTAACAGCAACCACGTTAAAAAAGGAGACAAATTATACTTGCAACCTGATCCAGAAATCTCACTGTACCTGACAGAAAAGCTCTTTGACATCACAGCGTTTCAGACCAGAGTCCCAATACGTATTTAGGACTGACTGTAATCTGAACACATTTCTCTGCTATGGTCTTTGATTTCCTTGATTAAAAACCTTCTGCGCAAGCGGTGTTCCTTTTTCTGTCTGTGCTACCCAGCCCCACTAATCATGGGGAGCCCTCAATATCACCTACCTTGGGAAATAAGCAGCTGGGAGGACTGGGTCCTGCTTTGATGTTGCAGTAAGATACCTCCAAATTTCATACAACCGAGAAAAACTGCATTTGCAATTCAATCAGAACTAGTTAAAAAGTGGGTTTAAATGTGTGAGGGGAACAGGCTAGACAAGTCACCCTTCACAGATGAAAATCCCTGCATTTCTCTCAGCCCCATTGCCCTCCCATCGCTCTCCAGCAGCTTTGCAAGCATTCATCCTGTTTATCTGTAGAAATTCTCAGATGGTGTCACTTATGCCAAAGCCCTTTGCAGTCACCCAAATGACAACACTGGTGCAGTGATTGCGGCTGTTAATGAACGTGCTTTAGCATCACTGCCAGCTTCAGTCAGTAACAAATGCCAAACCCATATTAAATCAGTTCCTAAGACTCAGGAGACAGCTTTCAGGAGTGCTCCTGGCAGACTGTGGTGGCTTTGGCTCAGTAGAGGAAGAAGACTTTGGGTGACTTTGAAGCTCTTCATTGTGATCCAGGGATCTGGAGAGAGAGCAGGGAGGGCGGTGGTGCTCAGGGGCAGCGATGTTTTTGGCCCAGTTGCTTCTCATTGGCCATGCCCCCAGCATAGTCTCATTTGCAGGGGCTTGAAGAAGTTACCATGCTGGCTCTGTGCTGTTTGTCATGTCCTCCCCAGGTTTCTGTTCCTCATCTTCCCCTTTTTTAGGGTCTGAAGTGAAAGCAATTCCAGTTCTGCTCCCAAAAGAGGGACTGACAGCTTCAGCAGGGCAGCAGCAATGTGCTTCCTCCACAGGGTTATGGGAAGAAATGGGATATGATTGTCTTAACACCTCAGAACTCATTGCAGCCAAGGAAAAAGAGGCAAATTCATGAAAGAATATATCTGTTTTTTGGTAGAATACCTGAGGGATTTATTCTTTTTCTTTTTCTCCTGCAATGTACCCCATGTGCTTCTATACCCCAATTTTAGCTTCCTCCAAGACTCCCCCAGTCAAATTTCCCTTTCTGCTCATGCCTCCTAAACATGCCACAGTACACACAGCCTTTCCCCATCTTTTCTTTGCCTCTGCCACAAGATCCCTCACTCCTTTGCAGGCTCTCAAATGCCACTGGTGACCCTGAGGTCCTTGGTTGCTGTCAGGAGAGAAAAGCAGTGACCAGTGTGCCCAGCTAATGGCCTTTCCCCTCAGCCTTCATGGAGGAGGTTGCCCCTTTGCAGCTCTTGTGGCTGTTGTGGTCTGAGGTGCATGCAGCAGCAGGGAGACAGGGGAAAAGACTGATGGATGGGCGAAGGACAAGCTGTGGGATCACAGCATGCCTCACTTCTGTCAGGGAAGGGGCTAAATCTATGAACACACAACAAATCAATGCTGTTGGGGCTTTTTTTTTTTTTTTGGTAATGTGATCTTTTCCATTAGAATGCTCACCACTGCTCTGTGAACAGTTTGCATTCAGCCACCCGTGCTGGGGGGTATTCAGGGCCCGAGGAAATGCAAGATAAAAAAATATGGACTGCAATTGATCCAGCAAGTTGTATAATCATATGATACAAGTGGGAGACTTTTATTTCTGCAAGCAAAGTACCTTATTTTCTGAAGCCTGAGATGCATTCACACACTACAGAAGCATTATATTGCTTATAAAGTTATCCAGTCCTTTATATAATCCAGTACCAGTACAGCCTGTCCCAAATAACTCTTTTAAAGATGCACTCCACAGGCATACTCTGTACCTAATTATTTCTCTTTGTTTTTCTCCACTCTTTCATCCAGTGTCTCCCTCTTTCCAGTGACGGATTGGCTGTACCTACAGACATAAATAAAGCCTATTAGTTCTTTCAGGACATCCTCCACATGCCAGCTTCAGCCCTCCTGTTGCTGTTTCTCTTTCCTAGAGACATTTTGATGGATGGCTTCTGAAGGTTTGGGGTACAAGGCTGTGCATGCAGAAGAAGGGAGGGGGGATCTGTGGATCCCCTTCCTTCCCAGTGCTGAAGGCAATAGGCGGGCAGGGGGCTGCACCCTATGGAGACAAAGAAGGACTGGTATGCCTTTGCAAACAGGGATTTGTGCAGGCATTCCTTATCCAGGGAAGGGATCTGCTTTCTGCTCAGGGAGAGGATATCTTTTTCCCAGGTTTCAGCAAAAGGGTGGCTCAGAGGGCTGAGAACTGGGACATGCTGCTGATACCTGGCATCCCTCCTGGCATCCTGGGAAAGATACCTCACTGTGGTGAGAGGCATGTGAACTTTGGGGTCATCTCCTTCCCCTTCCCCTGAAGTCATCATTGAGCACCCCAGAAGCAAAAACTGGATATCTGAAGAGGGCTTTTGTGGGAATCCAATCAAGAATATGACAACTCCCAAACCAGGGAACCTCAGAGCCTTGGGGAAGTCTGAATAAAAAGAAAAGCAGTGGGAATCAATCCCATGCTTCCCAGACAACTGGTCCTTGCCTGCAGGCCTGCTGATATGCCAGCAACTTTCAGGAGCCTCCTGTGTCTTTACGCTATAGGTGAAGTCTCTGCATACCTCCATATCCTCTGGAGCCCACCCATGCTCTCCACTCTCTGCTGGACTTGGTCACTAGTGTTAGTGCCAGCTCTTACTGCCATATGCCTCGCCTCACCTTTCACTACAGGTGTTTCCCCATCTCAACTGCTCTCAGAAAAGCCCATTTTTCCCCTACTGGCCCCAACTACAACCACCAGAAGAACAAAACAATCACCATTGTGCTTTGCCACGCGGCCACCCCTTCCAGCACAGAGTGTAACATGCACAGTCAAATGCAGGCAGATGTATTGCAAAAGCTTTGTCACCTGCCCTCGATAGTGTATCTGCTTACAGAACCAAAAAGAAACATGTCCTTTTGCCACAGAAAAGGAGGAGGTTGGTGTAAAGCTTCACACTTTGCAGATCCAGGCAAGCATCCTTGTATCATGAGGTCCATGCTTCATGGTTTTATGTGCTCTCACATAGATGGGAAGTGTCCAGAAAAATTAGCCTCTAGGAGCAAGGTAGCATCTTCAGAGATCAGGATCACTGGTTTATTCCAAGCCTTGATAGATCTGATATGGTTTTGTCCCATGGGTTTATAAGTTATTGCTACTGCTAGTTTTGAGGCGAATATGCAACCAGCTCTCTAGAGAAGCCAACTCAGTCTTCAGTGACTGAGTCCTAAACGTTGCAAGGCAGAGAAGAACTACTTCAAGAAAAGGTGATAACCCAGGAATGGGACTCTTCATTGCATTTAGACTACTGTCCAGGGCTTTGCTGACCTGGAAGGGGAGGAGGAGGCAGAGGAAACTTTCTAGCTTAAGCAGGTCAGACTAACTGTTCAGAGTGAGGAAACTGAAGTTAGTCAAGCCCCTATTCATGTCTGTGAAAAAGGATATGCGCTCTTAGCCTCATGTGTACAGCCTGAATTAGTGAAGTAAGCACACTGTAAATTATGCCCTTCCTTGCAGCACTGTTTTTCTCCAAAGAATGGAAAGCAGAAACTGGAAACATGCTGATATGATAAGGGGATGGGTGAGTGTGTGTGCGCGTGTGTGTAGGAGCGGCAAGGTCATACGTACCCTTGTTGATGCCTTTCTGGCTGTAGAAGTACACTCCTTGTTTCTCTAAAAGCCAAGGAAGGACTCAAATACTTTAAAAAGCTGTGCCATACCTTTGCCCTTTCTACCTGGATGCTTATGACATGTAACTAAGGAAACTAAACACGCTGCAGATGTCTTGGTTTGAAATGTCTCTGTCTAGAACTGGTTGAAATACGGGACATCTATTCCACAAGAAATCCTGACATTTGCAAAAGTTTGGTTTGGCAGAAAAATGAGTCATTTTTTCCTGTGAAAAAGAAAATCTATGAGGGGAGGGAAAAAAGGAAGAAGAATTGATTGGAAATATAAAGCCATTCCTATTTTTTCTTTCCCCCCAGTGCAGAACAGAGGAACAGCTGCCTCCGTCTCCAGAGGATCCCGCCAGCCACGAGCTGAGCAGCCTCAAATCCCAGTGAGCTGCTGTGAACGACGGAGCTCCCATGGCTTTGAGCTTCTCATAGCACAGCTGAGCTCAGCTGGGGCTAGGAGAGACTGTCCTTACAGCAGCATCATCTCAAGCCAGTGAGAAACCAACCCTGCTGCAACTGATCTGCTTCTGCAGTCCAGTTTTGGTTTTATTTCCATATCTGTATTGGGGCAAAAGTTTGCTCTGCTGGAAAATTCTTCACTGGCCTTTCTTGATAGTTTTGCATATCACACAGTCACTCCCAGGGCTGTGAGTTTTAAAAAGCTGTATTATTTATCTAAAGGGAGAGGAAAAAAAAGGCATCAACGCAAGCTGTCATATGGTTGTGTCAAAGCCCTGTGTCTCACTCCTTGTTTGCTGAAACAGGCAATGGTGACGGCACTCACGGATGCTGAAAGGGATTGTACTGAGATGCTGGAAAAAGCAGCCTGTTAAGATGACTGGCTTTCTGCTCTGCCCAAAATGGCAACATTTGAACGCACAATACGCTCAAAGATGATTAAGCCAGGGAAGTGTAATGATATGCGAAACCAATTTTTATTAATGCCAGACTGAAACGCACAGTCTTGTACAAGGGAGAGAAATCTCCTGCTCTTCATAATGGGTATCAGAGCTTTAATGATCATTACACTGCTAAAACTGTACACTAATACCACAGCAGGTCACAGGGGTCAGAGCAAATGCTTCTTTCTTTGTATTACATGCTTTTATGTCTTCATTTACTCCACCAATTCTCTCATTATTTCCTCCTCATCTGCTATTCACAGGCGTAATTTCTTTGGTTGACATTCCCCTCCTCTTTCACTAAGAAACAATCGATATTACATCATCTGCCTCGCCGCAATGCCTCATACGCCATGAGATACATCAGAGCAGGTTCCTCTGGGACTTGTTTTCCAGCTCTGCTCCACATGAATCAGTAAGGAAGCAAGGATGCTATGCAGAGCCCTCAGGTGAGGCTGGAGCTACAGCCTGGGCAGCACAGTGGCCACTACTTCAACCTCGCTGTCTGGGAGGTGATGCCTGCTCTCAAGAAATCCATACGCTGCCATTTGCTCTTGTAACCTGCCTTAATAAGCCGTTAATGAGGAAAATAATGTAACAAATTAATTGAGCCCACCCATGAATTCAGAAGGTTGAGGGAGTTAGTGGGGATTTACTCTAATGTAACACGGCAGAATCTTTATCTACCTGTTCCCCAGCAAAAGAAAAAAAAAGATAAATCTGATGATCATAGTCCTTATATCCTCAATATAAAAGCAGCAATCCCTGTCCATCTCCACTCAGTACGCACATATCATTGAAGCAGCATGGGCATTCTCACAGCTCAGACCTCTTGGCTGTCACTGTAAATCCCTGGGTGATTAAAGCCAGCTAATTTCCTACAGTGCTGCTTGGCTTTGTGGTGTTGTCTTCTGCTCTTTCACGCACTGACATCTTGTAACAGTGCTGTATGAAATGAGAACCTTGTATCATTTTGAAGTATATTGTCATCTGGTTCAGGAGGAAGAACTCTACCATGTTTTCCTTATGTTTTTTTTTTTCCTTTTCTTCCTTTTCGTTTTATTTCCTGATTCAATACCGCCTTCCTTCCCTTGCTCTTAACTAGCCAGCACTTCCTACTCTTAGGCTGTCTGCAAAGGAAAGCTATCTAACTCTGAAATTTAATAAAAGCCTCTTAAGTGATTTGGGAGTGCGTAGGAGATAGCTTTAAAAGCAAACATTAGTGCTAGGGTGTACATGTAGCTTAATAGGATTTTCTTCTTTGTGAATCTGAGCTCTTAATAAGACAACCTGAGATTAAGGACGAATAGGAAGATTTTATTTATTATTTCAGTATCCATCTAAACATGTTTTATCTGTTTTCAGCGAAAGGTGCATCAAAAGATACCCCACATCCTAACTACAGGAAGCTGGGATTGCCATGTTTTCAGCAATTGTTGCAGAACAGTTTCCCCACCCTCTCTGCTGTTTTGCCCGTGATTTTGCTTTTTCCTTTGCACAGTCTCTCCTCCAAGTTTCTTTCATCCTTTTACTTTTTGTTTTCAAATCCTCTAAGACCAGGCTGCTTCTTTATAGAGGATGACTGAGAGAAGTATGAAAATGAGTTGCACAGGTCTCACTCGCTGTTTCCTCCATGTTTGCCCTGAATTACTGGGACAAACCGAATCCGTACAGATGAAAAGATGCCCACAAGCTACAATAAGTAAGCTCCTGTTTAGGACCCTTTAGTGTGGTATATGATTTTTTTTCCTACAACAGGATACTCTAAACCAGCAACCCCTGTAAAAGATAAGCAATTTAATTACAGCAGCAAGATAAAAGCAGAAATGGCTCTCAGACAAAACCTCTGATGATTAGATCAGAAGTGATGAGACAGGACACCCAACTGAGGAAAAAGGAACTCAGCACTGATAAGATGAGGCACTACCATACAGGCTCGGAGTATTATTTCTTAGTTCTTTTCAAAAACAAAACCCCTGTGAGCTTGTATTGAAGGCACTCACACTCTGTGTGGCACGTTTTTTTTACCCTTTTTTAGGTCCTCTTTGCATCCAGGCCTGATTGTGCTCTGCTATAGTGTAGATGAAGTGTAAGAATATAGTGGAAGATGCGATATTTTAGAACACAACTGCAGCAGCATGTCAAAATAGAGAGAATTGCAAGGAACATCAGAAGAGTCTTCACACAGCAAGATAACTGGACAACATAATGGCAGATGAAATGGAGTGTAAAAACTCCAGGAGGCAATGCAGAACAGAAGAAATAATTGACCATAGTCACTCTGAGGAAAGAATGCGTTTATATCATCAAGAGAAGTGAAATGAAAGAGACTGGTCAGTAGTGGTCCAAAAAGTAGTTGGAGAGATGCTAAACTGTAGATGGTGTTATTAGGTGATGCTGGTACAATGATGTAAATAAATGCTTTTAGATGCTGCATATATATGTGGTCATCATATTTTGTAAACAACGTAGCATCAAACAGAAGAGACTTCAAGAAGCTGATGGAAAAGAAGGGGCATAGACAGATTTCCAAAGAGACTGACAACATAAATATCACCTGGCACAGAGTGGTGATAACAAGAGTAAAGAAAAAAAAAGGAGAAGAGGAACAGGAGAGCTCTTATTTAGCTGTCCTCAAGTTAAAGGGAGGGGAAGCACTCAAAGAAGTTAAAACCAAGCTGAAAACCACCTGTAACCCATCACACAGCTCACCTTGGGAATTCATTTGCCTTGTAGATACGCAGAGTTTTCTTCCTGCTGGGGAGCATGTGGTTCATTCAGTAAGGAAGCCACTTGTGCAAGGGTTTTCAGTTGACACCTCAACTACCTTAAGATCACCTAGTTCCAATCCCCCTCCATGGACAGGGACACCTCCCACTAAACCATGTCACCCAAGGCTATGTCCAGCCCAGACTTGAACACCACCAGCAATGGAACATTCACAACTTCCCTGGGCAACCCATTCCAGTGCCTCAGCATCCTTACACTAAAGAATTTCTTCCTCAGATCCAATCTAAACTTCCCCTGTTTAAGTTTGAACCCAATACCCCTTGTCCTCTCACTACAGTCCCTCATGAAGAGTCCCTCCCCAGCATCCCTATAGGCCCCCTTCAGATACTGGAAGGCTTCTATGAGGTCTCCACGCAGCCTTCTCTTCTCCAGGCTGAACAGCCCCAACTATTGCAGCACTGCACCTAGAGGAGTTGTGCTTGGGGCAGCCTTTGCTTGCAAGAGCTTAGCTCCACTGCAGCTTTGAACCTGGATGGGCAAGCACATCATGGCACAAACCCTTTGTGTGAGGTGCTGGAAATCTTTTAGAGCCTGAAGGAAAGTCAGGCTATGAGTGTCCTGAGTCCTCTTTCAATGGGGGTGTTTCAGGGCACTGCCTGTGATCTGGGTCCTGTCTCTCCTGATCACCTCTGAGGTGGCTTAGGTGCAGGTGACACTGCTGATGTTGCACTGCGTGGCAGCCAATAAATCTTGCTGAATGAATGTTACAAGCTGATTACCTCTCCAGTAACTGCCAGAAACAGCCAGCATTATCACAGGGGTAGTAAACTGTAGCTCCTTTTTGATGAGCTACAGAAGCCCAGGGCATGATCTGCCAGCAGGAACATACCAGGCTGTGACCTCCTGAGATCAGAGTGGCTGCAGAAGTGTGATAAGGCGGAGACACCCAATCCTCTGCTGTTTGGTGAACTGCCAGTACTGGGTACTTGTTCCTAGGACCCAAATGATTTTGGTGCCTCTTTTCCTCAGCCTACATTTCAGCTTGTGCACCCACATTAGCAAGGGGAGTTTTACTTTTTAAAAGTGAAAAAAAAAAATGAAAAAGAAATCAACAAAAAGTCTATGTCCTGGACCTCACTGTATAAAAAACAACAGAGCAAGGGGATGCTCCAGTGTCAGCACAGGCCTTGGACATTGTGTTCTCTGCTCTTCCATAAAATTCCAGCAATCTCTAAGACATACACCAATTCCTACTGGTATGTGCTTGTAGACCACAAACTGCATTTTAAGGTGTGATCTTGAGTCTCTGGATATGCCAGCGCCATCAAGCTAGGTCTTCTCTTTGCACTGGACCCCTGGTCTCCCAGTTACCACCTAGCCAGTAGCAGCTTTTCACTGGAGCAGACAAACTAGTGCCCATGGGGAGGAAAACCCAGGCAAGGAAGACAGGATAATCTGTGTTGGTTTCCACTCTCTCTCTGCAAGTACAGTAGAGATGAGAGCCACCCTTCTCCCTCAAGAATGCCCCAGCAGGTCTGGAGCATGGTCTGTTCTGTTGGAGTTTGAGAAATGATAGAAGAGCTCTTGTACATGCCTGGTGGTGCACACTGTGGTTGTATTCTGTCTCCTCAAAGCACCAAAGATCCCAATAGCATGACCCAACCAGTATGCACGGCACCACAGTGGCTGGGCAATTCGTTGCATACTCTGCTACAGCAGCCACAGGCACTGAGCGTATCGTCTCTGCTGCTGATGTCCCATCTGCAACATGAGGGTCATGCTGGAGCTAACAGAGGTGTACCAGAGCACAGGGAGCTATGAGGAGAAACACAGCTATTGGAAGATGACAGATGCTGAAACGCAGCTCTTGTGTGAGGAGCAAGGCCAGAGAGAGGGGCCGTGCTGAAGGGCAACATGCAGAGGCCAGGTGTCACCCTGGACATATATCCCAGAGCATGCATCATACTGGATCAAGGGGATACTGTGGGAGGAAGGAGGAGGGAAAAATCTCTGCCACCTGCTATTTGCCTCGCTTTTGAGGAGCAGATAGCCTACCTCCCTGCCCGCCTCCTCCATCACAGGTATTTCACTCCCTTGATGCAGTTAATTTGTTGGTCTGTATTTCATAGGCTTCAGATGCACTTAAGCGTTTGAGCAGTTGCCTTTACTTCAGTGATGCCATTTACAAAAGTGAGAACTACTCAAGTAAAGAATAGTTTACCTGCAATTTGCAGCAATTGCTCACATTTCAATTCTAGACTGTGTAGCTTTTTGAGCCAAAAAGATTTAGATGCTCTATATGCAGAATTGTTGCGTTCTCCTAAAGCAATGATTCATTCCAGTCGTGACTGAAAAGCTTAGGGCTTGCCTACAGTTGGAAATTTACCAAAATAGTTATTCTGGAAGAAGTCTTGGGGTAACGGCTCTTCTTCTGGAATTAAAATGCCCACACAGTGTTTGATAACAACGTCATTATTCTGGAAGAGATGTTCGGTTACATTTGCAAGTGTTGACTTCCTTGTGTCAGAGGCTGTTGAGCGGCTTGCTGTGGGATTTAAAATGAGGAGGTAAGAAAGGGCTTGTTTTGGTATCTGAACATAACAGTAGATCTGATCTGCAACTGTGTTTTTGAGAGACCCATGAAACTACATGGGTGGAAACAACACAGCAGATTATTAGCACCAATGTCCTCCAACGAACTGGAGGCGTAACAAGAATTGCGAAACTTATTTTATGACCTGATTTCTAGTTTAAGTTTTCCTTCAGAGATTGCCTGTGACATAAGGACCAATTGCTGTATTTTAGTAATACTTCTTCCTGGTTTCATAGTAGAGTTGCTATCAGAAAGAAAGATTTGTTTTGGTCCTTGCTAATTCTCAGCACCCTCATTTCACACATGCCCCCCAAACTGATGCAGTGCAGGGTCAGAATACTTTTGGGCCAATGTGCTGCCTTCTCTGGGAATATCAAATCTGGCAAGTCTTTCTGATGTTTTATTTCCTCATTGTGCTAGTGGAGAGACTGAATCCTTGTCTTCCCTGCAGGTGCAAGGGCCACTTGTACTGATGTGAACCATCGAGAGAGCTGCTGAACAGCTTCACCCTGCGCTGTGTAGTACTGATATTCAGTGGCACCAGGTTTCTCATGCTGGGACCTCCTTCAGGCTGGTGGAGGACCACATATGTGGAATGTTGCTCCCTGAAATAATTCTGTGCAACATCCCCATAACTTTGGGCACTGCCTCCACCCCCTTGCATTCCAGCCATGTGGAGACCTGCAAGGCTCATGGTGTTATGCATGCTAAACCATGAGGCATTAAATTCTGTAGGAAGTAATCCTGATCAAGTTCATTCTGTTTGAGGTGTGTGTGTGTTTATAAGAGTACTTTTTGGTTTTGCTAATGCCTGAAGATGTAGCTGCTAGGTGGTTTCTGCTGTTAAAAGGACTCTTGCCCCTGGTATGGCTCTTGCCCTGCGGAAGAAAAGCCTCCAGCACAACAGAGAAGGTGAGGGTCAGCATTCCTGATAGTTCTGCATTCAAAATGAACAATGCCTAATAAACAATTAAAAAAATATTTTAGGTCCTCAATATACATTAACAAAGTGCCAGAAGGCACAATTCCTGCCTTTCACAGCTCCTTCAGCTACCTCTGAAGCCAGCTGCTAGCAGTGCCACGGACAGACCTAGTGTCCAAGTGGCCTCCCCTTCCATTTGGTGAACACACGAGAGCAGACACTGACTGAGGAAAGAATCAGAAAGAATAAACCACTTTACAACATGTGCAATAATCTTTATTGTTGGGTTCTTAAAATATCCCCATGGCCTAATATATGCTGTAAAGGCAGTTTAAGGCTCTTAATGGATAAACATATAAAATGCAATGCACAGGCAGGATTTAAGACCATCCACAAACAGTTCATTTTCAGGCATTTGTAAACTGGCAGGAACACATTAAAATCTATGCATATTGCTGGAAAAAGTATAACTGGGAAGGGAGCCTAGAACATCTCACATGTTTCTGCCCCAAGACAAATATATTCTGGGCAAAGATTACCAAAGTAATCACTAAAAATTACATCCAGGCACGTAAAAGCTGGTTTCCATCCTTCAGGGTGGCAATGGGGACAGGAAATCTCTGTGATTGGAAAAAGAGGTGCTTCAGCATTTTGTGCTCCAAAGATACCACAAAGATACCACATAGGCGACAAAAGGAGCAGCACAAGCCTCCAAGCATTGCCAAGATTTAGGCTTCAGGCTGCATGGGGAGGGCATTGCCAAGATTAAGGCTCCAGGGCACATGGGGAGAGTTCTATGGGGCCAAGAATGGGGCTGGAAGCAGGGCTGGCTCTATCTTCCTTGGGTGGCAACAGCAGCAGCAGGAACAGCAGTGCTGCCTGCACAGTCTGCACAAAGCATGCCATGATATTCAATCACAACTGCGGCAGGTGGGCTTTCCACCTGCAACACAGGTGCTCAACTGGAACCTAAGTACTGCATTTTCCAAAGCAGCGCTGCATCCCCAGGCACTGTGCACAGTACTTTACTTCACAGCAGCTCAAAGTAGCCCTGATGCTCAACAGCTTTTTCAGCAAAGTGTAATTACTTTCCATTTCCTCCATCCCATGAGGGGTGGCAGCATGGCTGTGGTGTTTAAAATGCAGAGCTGTGCCTGACCTGCAAACACAGGGACAATGCAGTCCTGGAGTACTGAGGGAGAACTGTGTTAATTTTAATGAAGCACCATGTTTAGATTCAGTCATGGGACTCTTTAGTAGCCAAACTGCAGAGAGAGCTTTTACTATTGCTCTGTTGTAGAGTCTCAGGAGTCACTATTGCATGTCATGAGGAAAACATGCCTTCCTCAATCAATGGAGGCTAGGAAGGTCTTATTTTCCAGACATATTTCACCTGATTGGATTTACCTGTAAGCCAGATACAAGCAATACAGAGAGAATTTAATAGAGAAAATGAGATGCATTTCACTGGTAGATGTGTTCATTCCAGAAGCCTGAATTATTGCAGCAAGTATTTTCCTAATCAACACTATTCTCTGCGTACTCTCCTTCAGAGTGTTGCATTCCCTGGAAAACTGATGCTGGCTCATGAATAGGCAATTGCTTGTTTCCTCTTTCCTGCCTGGAGGAGGGAAGGGAAAAAGGTGCCCCAAAGATGCTTTTCCACTTCTGGAAAATGGTAGCTTGAAAATGCAAGTGCTTTCTTTGGTTTTATCCTTCAGAAAACCCTAGGTAGAAAAGACTTTAGAAAAACAACCTAGTACAGGCTTGCCTGCAGAAGCTAGGAGTGAGATGTGCATAGGCTGACGCTATGGGTTTTAGCAACAGTTAGGGATCCCTCATATCTGAGAAGAAGACCATCCAACCTGAAGGACATCCCTAGAAGAACATGCAGAGAGAGCAATACATGGCTTACTGGAAGAGTGGAATAGAGGATTAATGAGTGATGAGGATGCTCCAAAGGGCTGAAAGACACAAATAGATTTCTTTCCAGTTAATAACGTGAGTAAAGCACCCCGATACTGCCCAAGGGAGTCTGTGGAAGAGATGGGGTGATGCAGCCATGGCCAAAGAGGAGTTTAAAACCACCCATGCCAGGCAGAATTTATTGACGCGGCAAGAAAAAAAGCATGCAGTCCCCTGAGCTGAGCTAGTTGTTAGCAGGGTAGCTTATGACATCGACATCAAAAAGCTGGTTGGTCAGCACAGTGAGAGGGCATAAGTATTAATGGGGGGCAATGGCCAGGTCCTAGCGGACTGCATGGGGTCATGTTCACTGGCTCACAGGGGCATGGCACCTGGGGCTTACCCCACTTCCAGGAAGCAGGTTGGGGGAGAGGAGCATCTCTGCTCTTTAGCAGGAGCAATGCTGAACGGGGGCTGGCTGTTTCTCAACCTGCTGCGAAGCATCTGGCCCTTGGGAGTTATTATTTCCCTCTGATAGGTGCTTTTATTTGTGCTCTCTGGGCAGCCAGCTAGCCAATATGTTGGAAGGATATTTTCTTTTTATTTGCAGAAGGTGGAAAACCTGAAGGTTCGACTCCAGGTTGCTTTCGGCATTCCAATAACAAGATATTAAAGCTGTTATGTTTGTTATGTTAACAAGCTGCAGTGTTTGTTTTAGTTCAAGACTTGCATTTCCTATAGTTCAGTATGAAGCTCACTGTACTTTATGAAAAAGTTTGAAAAAGCCACTGGCTCTCACTGCTCTGTCTGTGTTTCTCTTTCAATCCTTTATTGAAGTGCTGTTAAAAAAATAGGAAGTTACATTAAAAACCTGCATCTCTTTACTGTAAGTGTGCTGAGCGGGATTACGAACTCAATGAACCTTTAAAAAACATTTACTGACCCACTTACCTTCCTGATATTGATGTATGCTTTATATGCAAGCTTAATTTCATTTCCATATTAGCACTAGTGTCAGTAAATACAAAGGGCATGAAGTCTCCCTTTAAGAGAGAGAAATAGACCGAATTGCATGAAATGGTAGCAGATGTTATTTTTCTCCAAGAAATTCATTTAAATGAATTGCATAAAAAAACCTGTAGAAAGAATGGGGGAACTGAGCCTATGTTTCTTCTAGAAAAATCAGTTTGTGGCAGCTGTGTTCTGGAAACACGGTCTATAATAAAATAATTGAAAACTCCAGTTTCTGTAGTAAGGCGCCCATTTTTAAATACAATTGATTTACTGGTGATGTACCCAACAAACTGCGGAACAGTAAAAGCAAAGCCATTTTCCCAACCTGCAGAGAGTCCTGCCCCAATCTCAGAGGCCATTTTTTCTCATATGACTTTCAAGGATTTTTAAATCTATCCTTGGTATTGCAAGAGAAAAATATGACTTCTGCAAGCACTCAGCCATAACTTTATCGGCAGCATGGAGACTGCATTTCCATAGCAGAATTTCTTTCTCCCTGAACAACCACTGTATCTTCAACGCCATCTGCACAGACACATCCTGTGGTGGCTTCGCCAAGACATCACCTGTGCTCAGGTGAATATTTATCAGGCTCACATTTACCTATGCCTGTCTGATCTCAAACTGCAACGACTGCTTTCTGGCCTGAAATGGGTTTTCACAGTGCTGTGTACAACCTGGAAGAGTGGCAGCTCTTTGAACAGTTAGCTTTTCCCTCTCCCATCCCATGGCGGCTAAGCATCTCAAATACAACTGCACCTTCAAGACCAATTAGTGCAACAAGAAATAAAGAAAAGAAAGAAATATCTGGTCTGCAGGTTAAAAAAGAGAGAAAAAAGGCAGCAAGTCGAAGGAATGTCGATACAGCTTGACTTTATTTCCTTTCTACAGTTGCTTGTGTATTTTAACCTGACATTCAACCTGACTGGGATGAAAAATGGCAAGAGGGTTATGGTTGAGAAAAAGAAGATGGAGGAGCAGTTCCTTCTGCTCCCAAGAGCTCCAACAACCCATCTATGCAGCACCAGAGAAGATAGACCATCATCCTGCTCCTTGCTAGAGGACTGTTCGCAATATGTGCCCCAGCTCTTGTTGCCTGTCACATCTCTGTTTATTCACTTTAAAAATCTCATCACTCTAGGCATACTTTCTCTGTCACTGCTAAAGCAGGCTGATGACAAATTCACCCCTTCTTGGCTAAGACCCCTTTCCATTGTCCTGATTTCAGCCAGACCATGACAGCCTTTAAACCACGACAGCCATTAAACCACAAACATCATTACAGGCAGACCAAGTAAGTAATCTCAGCTGTGTCAGCTTACTGGTTTCTTCTAAACAGTCAGGGAAATAAAACCCACACATTTCCTGGTGCTTACCACAGGAGACACTTCTCCAGTAACCTGGCGAGGTCCTTCAGAAGGGTCTCAGCATGGTTAAGAGCAAAAGAAATTGCCGTTCATGTGGGTAGGAAACAATGGTAAATAGCTCAATCCCACAGAGGTTGGTTGGTACCAACACCCCCTGAACCACAGCATTTCCAAATGACAACAAAGCAAATCTAAATAACCTATTCCCTGCAATGAAAAGTATATATAATAGAACAGATCCTTAATTGCAATTCAACAGAGTTCTGCTGATCTCAGTGAAGGCCTGTTTAGGAGCCTGGTTGACAGTCCCTTGGAGGCAGTCCTGAAGGGCAAAGGAGTCCAGGAGGGCTGGCCAGTCTTCAAGAAAGAAATCTTAAAGGCAAAGGAACAGGCTGCCCCTGTGTGCCAATGGGGAAGAAACCTGGCAAACAGAAAGCTTTGGCTGGAACTCAGAAATAAAAGGAGAGTTTCTGAACTTTGAAAGAAGGGGCAGGTAACTCAGAAGGACTACAAGGATGACATGAGGTTTTGCAGGGAGAAAATTAGAAGGGCCAAAGCCTGACTAGAACTTAATCTGGCTACTACTAAAGGACAAAAAATGTTTCTGTAAATACATTAGCAACAAAAGGAGGGCTAAGGAGAATCTCCATCCTTTATTGGATGTGGGGAGAAACATAGTGACGAAGGATGAGGAAAAGGCTGAGGTACTCAGCGCCTTCTTTGCCTCAGTCTTTTATAGTAAAGCCAGTTGTTCTTCAAGTACTCAGCTCCCCTGAGCTGAAAGACAGGGATGGGGAGCAGAATGAAGCCCCCTTAATCCAAGAGGAAATAATCATCTACACTACTTAGACATACACAAGGCTGCTGAGGGATCTGGCAGAAGGGCTCACTGAGCCACTTCCCACCATTAATCGTCATATTATAGCTGATGAGGGAGGTTCCAAAGCCTACAAGAAGGATTAGAAGGAGGATTCAGGGAGTTACAGGCCTTTGAGTCTGACTTCAATGGCAGCGAAGGTTATAGAGCAGATTATCTTGAGTGACATCACATGGAACATACAGGACAACCAAGTGATCAAGCCCAGTCAGTTTCATGAAAGGCAGGTCCTGCTTGACAAACCTGATCTCTTTCAATGAAAAGATAACCTGCTTAGCGGATGAGAGAAAGGCTGTGGATGTTGTCTAATGAGAATTTAGCAAAGACATTCACACCATTTCCCATAGCATTCTCCCAGCAGCATGGTTTTAGCAGAACTGGTGGGGAGTGAGGAACAATGGCTGTGGAGGTCCTGGAGCTGGAGCTCAAGTGATGGGGTTATTCTCCATCTCCACCAGCTGCAGAAAGGGCTGCCCGCTACCTCTAGTGCCCTGGGGGAAAGCAAGACATCAGGAATTCCATTTATGTCCCTTGGCAGTGGTCTTCCTTGAAGACCTGCCCCTCCTCAGCTTTCTGGTTATGGCTCCTGAACAGACTAGGGAAAATTGCTCCCAGGGCCAAGATGGTAATCTCTGTTCTACTTGGAAGGTAAGGATCAAGTTCTACCTCTGGAGAGAGGAGCATGGGAGAAGCAACTCAATGGGATCATCACAGGAAGTGCTTCCTCCACGGCCACCACCAATGGAATTTCCCATAGGAGCTGGGACAGGGAAGCAGGGAGATTCCCATTCTTACCTCTGAGATTAGTAAAGTCATCAAGAGCTTGCTAAGGGGCTGGAAAAGCCAAAAACCTTCAAGTCAAACACCTAGTAAATGCAGTTCCCACTCTTCTTCTTGCATCTGCTCAGGAAGAGGACTACAAAGAACGTCACTTAGGTCCTATTAAGAGCACAGCTGGCAGGGAATATCTTGTCAACACTGATATTCTGAATGTACAGTGAATCAGCTCAGGACAATCCAGCACTTCAGAGCATGTAAAGCACTGTCTGGCTCAGGTTTCTGCATAGTAGCAGCAGTTGTATATAAGGGGGCAAGAGTTTAGGGATGCAGCTTCTAGTTTAGAACAGCGATAAACTTCAACAACTCTGTCCAGAAATATGTGGGTAGCAACAAATTGTGAATTGTCATTTATTTTCCCAATGTGTTTTGAACATAGTCCATGAAAACATCTTTGGAGTTTAGCAGAGGTTTAAAAGCATTTTTATTATATGTGAAAATAAAGATACATCTTTAGCTCTTGTCTCATATTCAGAGGAGGTAGCTGTAACCTTGACTTTCCTTTGAGCAGCATCTCCCTCCACAATGGTACATTCTCTTTGTTCACGTTTCGAGATTTAAGTGCCTAGCAGCAGTCAGAGACTAGCAGAAGCATCTGGTCAGCAATGGAGCATTTCAATCATAAGAAGAGAGCAATAAGCAGGCTCAAGGATTTGAATAGAGAGAAAGAGACCAAAAGGAAGAGAAATAAAATCTTTTAGTATAATTGAAAATAGGTTTACTGCTTTCTTCTCCTTGAAGCCACATTATCGCATTTCAGAAATAACATTTTGAGGCCCATTTCTCACTTTATTTTTCAGCCTTCCGGCTAGGAAACAAGCTTCAACTTCAAGGTATAGTCCTGGAGGTAATATATATCTCATACCATAAGAGATACAAGTTAATTTGTCTCATTCTCTGCTTCCTGAACCTCAAATTTGTTAAATGGGAGAGAAAGCAGTATTCCCAACTAAAAATGGATGCCCAGAATCTGATTTTCAAAAGCTTCTCAGTCCCTTGAAGACTCAAAAGGCCTCCTCCAGCAAAGCGTGGCCATTAAAAAAGGGAATGGTCCCACTGACTTCAGTAGAACACCCATAGGCTTCATCAGTGACTTTTGTGATTTGTTGGATTAATGCCTTAATGGGTTGAAAGACTTCGATGCCTCTACACGCTCCTGAAAATTAGGAATTGCTCTTTTTTCAAGCAGAGACATAGGGAATCAGTATCTGGCCAGACCTGTTATAGAAGAAGGCAGTGTTCTCAAAGTCAGTGGTGTTACACAGACTCATCAGACTTTTGCAGCCATGTGCAACAATGCGTTTACTTTTAGCTCAAAAAATACAAGGCTTTTACAGAAAAAAAAAAAGAAGAGATCACAGGGTTTTGGGGAGTTTTTCTAAGTGTGCAGGCCTGATAGGGTACAAGAACATGGTGGGCATACTCTCTGGATCTGCTGCGTGTTCCCTGGGTGTGATGACCAGAGCTGGCTTGGTGCTGGAGGGAGATTATGGTACAAAGAGCCTAGCAACCTAATGTGTTTCAACTTGGAAATATGTGAAGGGGCTGCCCTGGACACCCGACTTGCTGCCAGCCACACAGGCTTCTCCTGCTACCAGAGGGAGAGCTGGGCAGGTCCAGAGGAGGGGGCAGCAGCCTGTGCCAACAGCCCTCATCACTTGGATCAGGGAGCCCTGCCGTGTGCGTTCTTATCCAGCCCCTCTCTCAGCCTGACCCTCCTTCCTCTGCCAAAAGACCTGGCCTGCTAATCCCTAGAAAAAGATGATGCCATCAAAAGTTGTGGGAGATGGGAAAAGCAGAGCCTTTTTCCATTCCCAGCTCCCTGACACCTCAAATTCCTTTCAGCATCTCTTCACCACAATGGTTCCCCTGAAACCTTGCAAGGTCTTGTGAATATACACACATGTCTCTTTCCTACAATCTCTCCAACCCCTCTTTGTCCCAAGGGTTACCACCTACTGACTCTCCCCCAGGTCTCACACTCCCCACTATTCTCAGTCTTCTCTGTTTCATTTTAGCACTGGCAACAAATTATATTCTTATTCTATGAAGAGCTGCAGCTGGTTTGGGTAAAATCTGTTATTTGTGCTGCCTGAGATGAAATGCTATGCAAATACTTTATTCTTCCTGGTTTGCAACCCAACCAAAACCTTTAGTTTAGGGCTCAGTGCTCAGTGTGATCTTCAGTCAAAGGCGATTTCTGGTGCTGACTGGAAAATGAAAATTCAGTATAACCTCCATGAAACCTATAAATCACTGCAGGCTTAGAGAAGAGCTTTATGGACTGTTCAATCCACCTGGCTGCTGAGACTAATACATGCATAATTTTACAACATTTCCAAGCAAGATAAGGTTTGTCTGTTTTGCCTATGAACGTCTTACACAGTTTTAGCAGTAAGACAAAGTCCAGAACTGGTGAAAGCTGTGCTGAAGTAATGGCCTCATGCCAGTTTGTACTATCTGAGATGATCTCTGTCCAGTATATATAATAGCAATTACAGGGCAGGGTGCGCTGTATATCTGACAAACTGAGCTGTGGCATAATCAATAAACTTAATTATCTATCACAGCCTGCCCACGTATTATACAATTTTAATTCAATTATAACTCCCCAAAAATGATACGTAGCAGAGCGGATATATTTATCACAGAGGTCTAAATCAGCTGTGCATGTCAAGGCTGACACTTAAAAATGAAGACATTTATAGTTTCTGGAGCCAAAAAAAAACCACATGAAAAAGCACATTATTTTCTTCTCAAAATAACTAAGATGATGTGTCATTGATGGAGGATTCTCTGCCCAGAGAACAAGTTCAGAAGCACAGTAAGCAGCACATTGCCTCCCCAGAGCCCTGAGCATAAAAATCAACCCTCCCTCATACAGGTGGCGGTGAGGAGAATCACAGAATCATCTCCAATGAAGCAGCCAACAGACTTGCCCTGCCTCTACCACCCTGGATGCCACAATACAGCAAGTCTCCTAGGCCAATGAGTCCAGAAACAGTACCCAGCCTGCCTAGTGCAGTCCCTTCTATCCCTCTTTCTCTCATCAACATCGGGAACAGCTTTCCTCATCTTCTGCATGTGTTGGCATGTAGGCAGGGGGGTGGGTTAGGTGATCTTGCCCTAAATATGTCTTTCCTATGACAAATACACCAGGATGTTACACCCTAAGGAATTAAAAATGACTAACTAGCAAAGAGCCTAAAGCTAATAGAAGAAAAATTAATCAGGAACCACAGCCAGGGGATTCACTGCACAACTTAAAACCAGTGGGGCGTCCTGGTCACCGAGGCGAATCCTTTGCTATTGTAGGCACCATGTCCCATAATCGTATTCAGAAATGTATTCATGGCTGGTTATACCCTTTTGTTCTTGTGCAAGTGCTGTCCTTCAGCATAACAGCTGTCTTCCTTCCCTGGTGTCTACCCCCAATATGTTTACAGGCAGCAATCAGACCCTTTGTTTTGCCAGTTTTAACAAGGCAAAAGCTTCTCCTCCTCCTAAGTGAGGCTGCTTGTTCCCTGTAGCATGCCCCGGTCTGTTCCAGTTGATTTTGTCTTTTATGGATGTGGGATACCAAGATGGCGTGGACAGATAGAGGTCTTATTGGTGCCTTCTACATCAGCATGGATCTTTTCCTTTCTTGTGTGAAAAATACCTGGCCTATGAATTGCTTTGACTGTTTTTTTTTTTTTTTTTTTTTGCAATATCACTAGGTGGTTACAATCATTGTTAAGTCAGGTTTGACAGAAATCAGTTCATTCCATGCCTCCAGACACTTGCCATCCCAGTCCCTGCCTAGGTCCTTCCAGAGGCTGTTTGTCTGGGCTACAGACTTGTAAGGACGGGCCCATGCCCAAATGAAAAATGTCACCTTGTTTCTTTCCTCACCCTTAGGCAAATCCTAATTTAAAAATCCATTTGGGGGTTCTGGTCTGGATTAGGATCTCATTTGCTGGTCTCAGTTATTTCTGTCTAGTGGCAGTGACTATAATGAGGGATGTGCAGGAGCCTGCAGCCATCCTGGAAGGAGCCATGGCCAATCCACAGTGGTGGGAATCCAGCAGGGATTTTTCCAACAGGTGTTGCTTTTTACTCTTAGCACCTTAAACCAAAGTCATTCTTCATCCACGTCCTATTCCCACAGTCTTGCTGAGGTTCATACAGGCCTGTTCCTCTGTTCGTCTCTGCGGAGAACTGCCTTTCCTGCACAGGACAGCTGTATTTCATGTTTTCCTGCCTTGGCTGTACGAACAGGGGAACCCCAGCAGCCATTTCAGCTGGAAGCCTCCAGGCAGGGCTTCTGAGAAAATTGGTTTAACATGCCAGGATCTGAGACAGCCAAAGGGCCCTGAATAAATGAAGCTGAGGGAGGCTCATTCCCTACAATCTCCATCTCTCCAAGACAGAAGTGCCAAACACCTGCCCTGTTGGCTCAGTGCATCAGGACGGTTTATGTGCTTTTATAAATTGGCCTTATCTTCATCAAGGAAAAAGACTGTACTGTGTCAGCTGTGGCTGAGGCAATCAAGACAGTTTGTAGAATTAAAACAAGACACTAGGGCAAGATATAATTTTCTTCTTCCCCATTCTGTTATTTTTTTCATGTAAACAGGCATGAAAGCTACAGATTACCTTGGCTTCAGCAGTAGTAGACACAGTGGCTGATGTAGGCAAACAGCGCACCTTTCTCTTCCTTGCAAATCCTCTGCTTCTGCAGAATCTGAGCTGCCATTAAAAAAAGGAAAGAAAAAAAGAATTTCCAGCCTTTTTGATTGCAAATTAACTAGCAAATGTGAGCAGAGCGTAACTGATGCTGTGCAGGCTTCCTGCCGCTCTTGGCAGCCTGAAACAATGGCTCGGAGATGTGTGAAATCTGTTGCCTTTGTTAATGCACCAGCAGTGCTAACGCGAATACTCAGAGATAACCCCAAGCATGACAGCATTATTATTTCACATTATGGGGAGAGGTCTGAGTCTAAGAGGAACTGGAGGCCTATGGTGGACAGGAGGTACTCACAGGGAAGAGAAGGCAAAGGGAAGAAAGACAGCAGGGTTGTCTGAGTGATCAGAATTGCCACCTCTTCTCTTGCCTTGTTCACTTGGGGGATGCCCATCTGGAGAGGCTTTCCTCTATGGTTACACATAGTCACTGGAGGGACCTAGTGCTAATGATAAGTTACTAAGTGGTTGCTCTATTACCCTGACTGCCGGTGCTCCCCCATTCCTCTGACACCAGTGGGACATGGTTGCACCTCCAAGAGTAGGACAAAGATTGATATTTACGGAATACCCCTCAGATAGGGGTCCAAAGACTTTCTGAAATACAGCTGGTTGCTTAGATTCAGGGTTTTCTCCATTCTTTGTGATCTAAGACCAATAGGCAGGGTATAGACTAAGAACTGGAGATAGTTAGAGTCCTTTTTAGAAACACTGAGAGATGGAAGAAGTATAGTCAGAGTAGACAGGGAAACTCGGAGAAGGCTTCTACATTGCCATTTCTTTCATTTATTCATCTTTCACCTGTGGTAGGTAGCAAGGAAGGAGATGAAATGTGTGGGAAGATCTCACTGGTGACAGATGAAGCATGTGTGGGAAATTCTTCCCTGTACCACACACTGCCCCAAGAGAGGTGCAAAGAAAGGAAATAAAAAGGGCAAGAGGCACTTTCAAAGAGTCTGTAAGAATTGGAAGAAAGTTGGAAAAAGGGATGTGATTACTGCTGTGTTTGGAAAGATTTTGTACTTGGACAATGCCAGGAAGACTTCAACAGAGTGAGAGCAACAAGCAGAAAGGATAAGAGAAGGCACAGATCAAGATGAAAGCCTAGGTAATGCAATTTCAGAAGTATTTTGGATGGCAGGTAATATGGCAGAGGTGCTGGAGAATGGAAGAGATAGCGGTGTGCAGCCTGAGATAGCAAGTCTGAGATAGTATAGAATCAGAGCTGGGTGGAGGTGTCTCTCAGCTGACTTTGGACAGGAAGATTCAAAATCTGACCAACTGCATAAATAAATAT
This sequence comes from Forpus xanthops, assembly GCA_032466535.1. NCBI lineage: Eukaryota > Metazoa > Chordata > Aves > Psittaciformes > Psittacidae > Forpus > Forpus xanthops. Next base: position 7,884 of record JASSUY010038551.1, on the reverse strand, counting down.
GGTGGATGTGTCACAGTGGTGGAAAGAGTCAGATCTACCAATAGGATAACAGCTTGGTAGCAAATTAAATGGCTGGGAGATATTAACCAGGTTTAAAATAAATAAAATAAATAATGTGAAGAGACTTCTGCAAATAAAAGTAACCTGGCACTTCTGCTCTCAGATGTAAGGATATATTTATGGTGATTACAGTGGATGAGCAACAAATGTTGAGTTTTTATATTTTCTCTCCTGACATCTATTCTGATTTGCAAATGATAGGCCAGCAGTCTACTGATTACAGGATTATATGACTAACTTCCAGCAGAAAAAGAAATCTGTCTTTTTTTCTGCTTGAGATGGAAGCAAAATCATCAGCACTGAAGATCTGGCATCAGGGCTTTAGTTTATTTTCAGCTGAATATTGAGAATTCTGGGCAAACTCAGCACAGTCCATCACATTCAGATCTTTTCATGTTAGACATAGTAAGACTCATGGCACTGACAGAATAGAGGAGAATGCTGAAATTATTAATGCCAGCAGCATTATGTAATACTTGGTATGAACCTTATGGGAATACTAGGAAACATTGCTGACAGGCAGTGAAGTTTTATTTATTTTTCACTACTCAATCTGTTTCCAAATTGCATGAATCCCACTTGCTAAGGCAGGATGATCTAGGGAGCGAAGGGTGAGGAATCTGTCTGTGTGCAGACATTCTGTGTAAGTTGTGCCTCATTGTGACGTCCTGTGTGAGTTCTCATCCCAGGTGGGACTTGCATCTGCTGCTTCATTTGATCTATCTGCATCCTGTCCCAGAAGGATATGTATCATTTGGAAATCCCCTAGAGGTCCTGAGGACAGCTTTGCCCCTGCCTCTGATCCTGCATGGCCATTACCCAGTCACCTAGCTTTCCTTCTATTTTTCCATAAAATTACTCTTAATAACATTTAGAGCATCACAGTTGTTCTGTAGGGCTAAGCTCCATGGTACTGGGAATATAGGCTGTGATCATATGACAAACACTACTTCTGGGTGTGCCATGGGTCAGCGTACTGTGGTTAGGTTTGGACACAGGACCACAGCGTTTGACTTTCAGCCAGAAAAGTCCCTGCTCCTGGGTAACACATACAGTCCCAAGAGCATGGGTGAAGGAACAAGGAACAAATGTGACTCCCTCCCCTTGTGGGAATGTAAGACAGGAGCTCGGGGCGGGGTAGGGGGGGAGAGCAGAGCAGAAGTGGGAGCTGTCAGCCTTCCAGTCCTGAGAAATCCATGCCGAGTATTCAGCTCCTTCATAAGCCCAGTGTGGTGATCAGGGTTTGTGCAGTTCCTGGAGAACTAAATGTTCCAGGTAAGTGCTATTATTAGGTGTCATGCAAGCAGAGAGGCAGAGCAGGCAAGCAGTCAGCTTTGTAACCTACAGATGCTAAATTTGCAAAGCCAGGAAGGACAGAACTGAGAGGGACTGGGAAAAGAAGGTGCTTTTTCTGCAGACACACAAGCTGCCCTGACAAAGACGTGCATATGAACTGTGCAGAGATACAGGGTAACAGCAAGGAATGAGCTTCAGCTTAAGTGGTCTCATTTTTGGATTTGCACAGAGCAGCCTTGCAGAAAGAGAAAGGCCTTGGGATGGCAGAGCTGGCTCTTCTCCATATGGGGAAAGAAGAAAATCAAAGAAGGAAATCAGAAAAGGTGCATGGGTGGCAGTGAACAAGGGATGCTTATTCACTATTTCTTGTAACACAGGGCTGGCTCACTGTGTGTGTGCGTTTTTTTTCACTCAATGTATCACTAACTCACTGAATAATCTTTAGTAGCCATCATATTTAACATTTGATGATCCAGGTACCATCTGCTGTGGAAGTGGATGAAGCACGGCTTCCTGGAGCCTAGAAACCTTTGTCCATAGAGCAAACCCTCCGTGTGCGGCCTGTTCTCTACTTGTAACAGATCTTTTGCAGAATGAACCCTGCCATTCACCCTGAATTCACCAAAGTAAGAATGGGCAACGGATGGTGAGGAAGAGTGAGCAATTCAGCTGGACCTTTGGGGACTCCTGTTCTTGAGTGCTTCGAAGGGGCTCCTCTGATGTTTTACACTCACATGAGTTTGGCAGAGCTGGACCTAACCTAGGACCTCCTCCTCCCATGCTGCCCATTCATTCTCAGCCTGTATGGGTTACTGATGAGAATACAGACTCCAGCAGGACAATTTAGGGCGAGACTGAGCAAAGTTGCTTCCCTGTACGGAAGAGAGCTTGGGAAAAATAAGACCAAATGAAAGTTCCAGACATCCTCAGCCTAATGTCTACTCTTCCCTGCAGCAGCAAGCTTAGTTCTAAGTTTGGTGCTGACTTTACACTTAAGTTTGGTCTTGAGTGGTCCCTAGATATCCTCTAGACCCTCATCCTTGTCCCCTTTGCTGACTGGTTCAGTCAGCGTAAGCTGCTGGATAACCCAGAAACACATATGGCCCTGAGAAGCAGAGCCTGGCAGGTGTGCTGCCAACAGGGATAGCCCAAAAGGACATGGAGAAATTAAAGAAATGATCCCCTGCCCCCAGTAAGCCTTACAGCTGCTGCTGCATGCTCAGCTGCTGCCCAGACAGCAGGCAGCAGTGCCTGTGGGAGATAGGGAGAGGGAGGAGAAGCTCTCCCTTTCTCTATGTCCAAGGATGGCTAGCATGGCCCAGAAGCATGGAGTCCAGTCTGCAATGCTGCCAAGGCTTGCATGTGAAAACAGGACAGAATTGCAAAGCTCCCCTGTGGCTTAGGAGCTTGCTCGCTGGCCTCAAAGTACTGCTGGCTCTCCGGCTAGTGTCACCGGCAAGCAGCCTGGTCTTGCCTCCTTCCCAAGCTGGGCTCAGGGGTGTACACCAGAGAGCTTCTGTAGGAGCACAGAACAAAGGAAAACAGCTGTAATCCCAAAGCGCAATGACCACTGGTCCCCAGGCTCAAGGATGCACACATGGAGAGCCAAACCAGAGTCCCTGCACCAGAGAGCAGAGATCCCCATCTTCCTTCTCTCAAGAAGAGTCCCTGGAGACCAAGTCTAATGACAGAAAGCAATAATTGCTACCGCTTAATCAGGACTGTTTTAGGGTAAACTCTGTTTAATGAGGATCCATATTACATGTAGCAGGTAATCAAAGGATGCTTAAATAGGAAAAAGAGGTGTGAGATTCTGAACATGGACTTCTGGAAGGATAGTGCAAAACAAAGACAAAGGCGTCTACTTTGTTGAGTGTTTCCATCAGTACCTGGAAGCATGAAAATGAAATAAGTCCCTCCACAAACCCATGACACCGCACCCTCCCCGAGATGGAGATCTCTCTGTGTGTCCATGTACATGTGTGCAGCCACATTTGAGCTCTAAACTCTAGCTCTGCAGGAGACCTCATGCTTCACTTGGCACAGAACAGCAAAAGGGAGTGCGGTGGCCAGGAAAACCTGCAGCCTGCCATTTGCATACTCCAGGGATCACTGTGTGAATCAGAGAGGGATGAAATAACTGTGAATTGAGGGATTATCTCACTATACAGAACAAATGGAGGAAAAAAAAACATTTTCAGTTCCATTACCTTTAATCTGCTGTAGTGCCTTCCTATGCCTCCCTGCTTTTTTTGCATTTTTTCCCCAGTATTGGGTGTGCTAGCTGGTCTGACTTTGAAGGAGGAAGGCAAGCTGGCTTTGAGACAGGCCTCCAAACCTTGTGCGTGCATTACGGCATCTCTGATGAAAAGGTGCCCTTCCTTGCCAACACCAAGAGTGGCAGCTACTGACACAGGAAGGGGAAAACTTAGGGAAGAGTGGCATAAATGAAAATGACACATTCAGACTTCAGTCACCCTCGAATCCCCCTCCTCCTCTCCTGGCATTGTCCTCTTCAGCTTTCCGTACCTCCAGAGGCAACATTTTAAAACCACAAAAATAGATGTGTGGGAATGAGGAATGGCTCAAATAATTTCAATTCCTCTCAGTTCTCACTCCTCAGCAATCCCAGAGGCTTTCATCACCCAGCAGCAAATACCTCTGAAGGGCAGCTCATACCAGCTATCTTAGGCATTTGGGGCCGAGGGAGATGACCAAGATGACCGAGACCTCTGGAAATGCCAGCTTCTCTCTTTCAACTCAATGAGTGAATGGGAATAGCCAGTTTAGATTAGACAACCAGAGAAAGTCATCTTGCTGAACTTTAAAAGCCTGTATCATAGTGATAACAGTCTGGACTCTGTTTGGAGTTGATGGAGAAAAAGCCACTCAGTTCTCCATGTGATTTTTTGGACCTCTTTTAGACACATTTTTTAGGATGAGATGTGCTTACGCATCAGAAGTGCCTGTTTCTCTTCATTGCCTATAAAGGAGTCAGTATGACTAGCTCAGCTGTTGACGTGTGCACTGTAGGAATCTAAATTTGGGCAGATGAATCCCACTTCCAACTCTGAGAGTGCTGAAGTTAGGTAACATGAATTCTACTGTGGGCATGTGCTAAATATTTGAATAGATGCTATTTTTTAATTCACCCTCTCCTTGCAAGACGACCCCATCAGTAGGGCTATCTGTGGGAAGAGGAAACTGTGTTGTGTCATTAAAACCAGAAGACATCCAAATTCTGTACTTTTTCCTGGCACAGATTACCATTTGAGCTACACCAGACTCCCTAATCCCTCTGCTTGTAAGATTTACCACTATTCGATTTTGAAATGTTAATTTACAGTTTAATTCCTGAACGTGCTGACAATACTTTTCAGCACTTCACCCTCTGCATTTTCCTCATAACATTTTTATGTGAACATATAATTTTGTGTACAGATTCATCACATTTTGACTGTTTTGGCTTCCTCCCCTCCTCTGGGAGCTGCTATGCATTTCTTTCATAAATCTGAACTCTCAGGCCTGAAGAATGGCACTAATCTTTAATATGAGAGCAGCTAGTTGTGAGAAGAGTATTTCATATTTTGTATCTCTTCTAATTTTCTTATTTTTCTTAAGTCTTCAGATCTCTGCTGATGTGTAGGGCAGCATGTTCTGTTCCAAAAGAAGACTTGGGAACAAATGCTTGCCAGAAAAAAAAAAGCTTTTATAATCTAGTGTGTGTGTACCATTGTGCCACTGGGTAGTTTGACACCTATTTCTTCTTGGATCACAGTTTCTTCTAGGAAAGATTCTGTCACTTCGTAGATTTGACAGAGAACTACGGAGGGCAACTATGGCTTTCCAAGATGCAAGCACTCACTCGTTGCTCCATATGACAAAAGTGTGATAAGGGATTTCTTGTTAGCGGTAAATATTGGTTAAAAAGATGGAAAGATGCTGTGTGGGGAGGTTTGTCACCATATTCAGATCATTTTGCCTAATAGTTTATAAATTTTATACGGGGCAAACATCATTGCAAACACAAGCAGGATGCTCACCACCTCCGAGCAAAGGAGCAGGGAAGCACTAATGGTTCCCCAAGGAGCTCATGACTCACAGTGCAGCCCAAAGAGTAGCAGTGGCTGTTGCACGACCGCATGGAACAGGGAGGGACAGTGCTGAGGTGTCTTGCTGAGGTCACAGCTGAATGTCTGGAGAGCATCTGAAGGGCCTGCAGCAGCCTTTGAAATGAACAGGAGTATTTTTCTGAAGAATGCACACAAAAGAGCCACAAACATGGAGAAAGTGTAGAACATGCACCCACAAAGACTAAATTTAAAAGATGTGCTTAGCAGGGAACACATGCATAGCATATGGATGCAGCTGAGGGAAGGGCTGTTGGACTCCATTCAAGATACCACTCACATAGCAGATGAACCGTCATAAATTTAAGCTACACATGTCACATCCTTATTGCTAAGGATCCCTTTAGTCATGTGTGAATGCAGCTTAGCTGTTGGATCCTGGCTCACAAACTAACTTAGTCGCTCTCTGAGCACATAAACGTCGTGGGCAGGACACATAACGTAGACAGATCCTCAGCTGCTCGTTACCTTTTGCAATTTATTAGTCCATGGGCTTTTTGCAGCCCCTACCTTGGCATTTGTTAGTCCCGGCACTCACTGCCTAATGGCTGTCTTATGCCATCCTTCAGCTCTTTAGCTGCTGGCTAACTGACCAACTTCTTCAACATTTACTTTGATACATTTGCTTATTAAGCTCCTTGAGCTGATTAAAAGCCTTCCAAGATTATATCCTTGCCAAGCCTTCTACACACATGCACACATGTACAGAGAAAGACAATAATTCTGAAAAGGATGACAATAATAAACTTAATCTGGATCTCTCCACTTAGGATGCTAGTAGCTAAGCCTCTGTCCTCCAACCAATTTTCTGTATTACAGAGCCAATCCATGTCCCGTATGGATATATAAGAAATGCCAGTTTATTATTCTTTGGCTATTACTCTCCACTATCAAAGTTCTTCTAATCCAAAATACAATGTAGTGACAAACCTGGTAGAACAGGTAAACGTTTATAGGACGAAAATCAGACCTTCTTCCACTTCCACGCAGCACAAGAGCTCTGAAGAATTCCTCACAGCTGCTTACAAGGAATTAAAGTTTTAGATTTCCACTATCCTTTTAGAACCTCATTTTATAAGCAGCTGCTGACAGTCCATTAATTTGAACCCAAGATATCCTCTGAGATAGACTAAAGAAAGCTAAATATCTTTAGCTAGATAGTGCTAAAGAAAGCATTAGTTTCCATTCCAAAATGTGCTTTATCGCACATTTCTGCTGCCCCTTTTGCATATCTGTTTGACTCAAGGCAGTAGCAGCATGATATTTAAGTGCCAATTACATTTTTGTAATCCACACAAAATTTTTAGAGGGAGATGAAGATTGAATGACCTCAAAACTTGTTAGGATAAGAAAAAAAAAACAGACTTGAACATCCACTAGAAGTATTTTTAGGGAAGTTTTGTGTATTGCTTGGTAGTGAAGCTTTATAACATTACGCCTAACACTTGGATTTTGTAGATGTACAAAAGTGGTGTTAAATTTTCTGGATTTTAAGATTTCTTTTTCTCTAATGGGACCAAATGAAATTAAAATTCAATCACTTTTTTATTTGAAAGGTTTTAAAAGAATACTGGTATTTGCCACTAATGAATCTATATTATAGTAGCAGCTGGTGATACCACTGTGTGATGGCAGTTTCTTTCAGGTTTGGGGCTCTATGGTAGAAACACAGATGCAGAGGCAGTCATACGATTTGGGGCTGTATGGCAGAAACACAGATGCAGAGGCATCTGCGATATGATTTAGAGCATGGCCTGCTGTTTGATGATGCTGTAGCTGGTGCAGGATTCAGAGGTTTCCTTGGTGGCAGGTTTTGTTGTTGATAATACTGTTATTGATCTGTGGCAAAGAGGTAATGAAGAGAAAAGGCACGAAGGTCTTTTTTACAAAGGAATGTGGTGACAAGACAAGGAGGAATGGCATAAAGCAACAGAGGGGAAATTTAGATCACTATGAGGGTGATGAGGCATTGGCACAAGTTGCCCAGAGAAGCTGTGGCTGCCCCATCCCTGGCAGTGTTCAAGGCCAGGTTGGACAGGGCTTTGAGCAACCTGATCTAGTGGAAGGTGTCCCTGCCCGTGGCAGGGGGGTTGGAACCAGATGATATCTACTGCCCCTTCTAACTCAAACCATTCTATGGTTTTATGATTCTGTGTATGTGAAAGTAAGTTGGAATAGAAAGCATAGGAAAGAAAAAGAATCAGAGAGACAACTAAGAACAGCATTTTTTTGTTGGGGATTTTATTAAGATACTGTGAAAAGGTGAACATTAGTACCATTGTGAATATGGACATCTCCCCCAATTCTAAAATGGATCATGGTGTCATGGGTTCAGCAGCAGCAGTCGTTTTTCTCCTTTAAGTAGTAGCTGGTGTAGCACTGTGTTTTGGATTTTCAG
>JASSUY010038550.1:4264-16490 GCA_032466535.1 Forpus xanthops | reverse complement strand
GAGAAGGACTTGGGGTGTTGGTTGATGAGAGAATGAACATGAGCCAGCAGTGTGCTCTTGCAGCCCAGAAAGCCAATTTTATCCTGGGCTGCATCAAAATTCATGCACAGATCCCAGAGTGCTAGTGTAGGGGGGAAGTATCCTCTGGATACAGGACCTTCTGTGCCAAGCTGTATGCCAAACAACTCCATTACAGCCAGAAACACTACGTTAGCAGGCACAAGAGGCTTCACAGGGCAGCTTGGTGAAGAGATTGATTCTGAGATCCCTGTTGATGAAGAGACTGGAGACCCAGGCAGATCCAGTCTAGTCCAGCTATTCCCTGTGATAAAGTCATTGCTGTTTGCTGCTAACACGGATCCAGTCCCACATCTCTCGAGTCTCTTCTTTAAGGCAGCACAACCTCCGGAGGAGACTTCAAGCAGAGCTTGGAAAGCCTGCAGCCCTCTTTTCCCTCCTGCTGAACCATGCCTATACTAAAACCAGGATCCAGTTCACTGTCCACTGGAGCACCTGGTGAACATCTCTTTTGCCCTTTCATGATTAGCACAGTGTCTGCAACATGATATTGTCACTTGAGCAACTGAAAAGTAGGAAATCCTGCGCAGGATACAAAAGGTAAGACAATGCATAAGAAAAGCCATCACTTCAGGCAAACTGTGTCAGACAAAGCTGGTTAGAGCAGCCTTTCATCCTGGCATCACTTCTAATTCTCAGGTTTATGTACATGCCCCTAAAACTGATATTTTCCAAAGTGTTTTCAGTTTGCTTGTTGTGGGGGATTTCAGTTGTACTTCATGTGGTCTTCTCCAGTTTCTGCTGTGTAGCTTCATCCGAAACCTTGCTGTAATCACTAGACCTGCTGAGGCTTCTTGGATGGGTGGCTGACAGGAAGCTGCATGGTTACATGAATTTTAACACATCTTTCTGCTAAGTCTGAGACCCAAATGCAAGATCTGCTAGAACATGCAAGGACATCACATGGATTTATGATATTTGCTTGAGGACTTGAGCCATAAACCATCGAATGGATTACAATGAGATAAATGCAATATTTTCTTCTGCAAGTGCAGTCCTGTTCCAATACTTTTCATTGCATTATTTAATTGAAAGCAGGACCCATTTTGCTCAACCTACCAGTCTGAAAGTTTAAAAGATAAGCCACATTTCTTTGTTTGAATATACTGTCAAATGCATTTGAAAATAAAATGCTCAATAATGATAATGTTAAGTCTGTTCCTTATGTTTGTGGGTTTAAAATGTTAAACCTAATAATAGTCCTCTTTTGAAACTGGGCCAATCCTGCTTCACTTGAAGTCAACGGGACTTTTGCCAGTGACTTAAATGAAAGTAAGGTTGGGGCCTATATTTTAGCTTCAAGCTTTAGGTCTCCACAGGAGCACAGAACTTTCACTTTCTGGAAATTAAATATTTCCAACTGCACTGAACTATCTGATGGCAAATTGCTGCCACATCTTCCAAAGAAGAATTAAAGTGAAAGTTGACAAAGAGTGAAATATTTTTTCACATTGCTGCCAGATTCTGAAGTTTTAAAACAACAATGATAAACTGGATGTATACCTTTTATTTCTTTTCCTGGAACAGTTGCATTTCTCAAAGGCATGAGACATAGTGCCAACCCTGCAAGCAAATACACACAAGGAGAATTGCAAAGCTCAGATACTGTCTGCGTACAGCCTCAGAGCCCACCTACACAGAGTAACTGTGTAGCAGTAGCTGCTATATCTGCTTCAAAGAGTTTTTTAAAGAACATTATCTTTTAACAGATTATTAAAAAATTGCAGGCACATTTTTGCAGTACTGATCTTTTATATTTTGACAGAATGGTTCAAAAGAACGAGTAAGAAAGTTTTAAACATTTTTTTTTGCCAATTCTAATAAAATTAGTTAATAAACTTTTTCAGTTAATATGAAATCCTAATAAGCTCAGTAGTCAGATGAAAGATGGAACAGATAAGTGTAACCTGATGTAAAGAATGAATAGTTCTTTCAGCAGTCAGTTCTTTTGAATGAATGGTCAACAAATTTAATGGAAAATAACTCCATGATTCACTGCATTTGGACCAGTGCTCTATGAAATCCCAAGCTATTCCAACCCATGCTTTATTGTTGCCTAAGAATGCGTGCAAACATGAAGGAAAGCAAAAAAGAGATAGACCAAACTCACTATCTTATTCATCAAACATAAGAGGTCAATCTCCTCAGTCACCAAATTAATCCAAATTTGGAGACGCTTCCTCCCTTTCTTCATTTAGTGAATAGAGAACTCAGAGACAAGTTCTGCAGCTCAGGTACAAATCAGGTGCTCCAGTGATGCAGTGTTACTGTTGGTGCATGACTGGTTTCCTAAAACCAACACACATACAAGTCTCAGGTTGAGGGCTCAGAAAAATTGTGAAGATACTTTAGAAATTGTGGAATCACAGAATGGTTTGGGTTAGGAGGGGCCTTTAATGATCATCTACCTCACACTCCCCCACCCTACCCTCCCTGCCATGGATTGGTACACATAATAAAGATACTGCATTTTACTTATGTTTTATTTTCTTAGTACGTTATGTCTAGGAAGTACCCTATCCACAATTTGAAGAATCCCCAGCATTTTACAAATAACCAAACAGCTCTGCACCTTTTGTGAGCAAACTTACAGAACTCATCCTCACCTTTCCTTTCCTGATGTCACAGAAAGTGGGGCCTGATTTAGACTCAGAATATCTACAGATCCAACAGGCTCTGAATGCTTTTGAACAGGAATATGTTCTGAAAACCAACATGAAATATCTATATGGAGCTCTTTCCACAGCAGGATGTGCGTGTGCAAATTCAATTGAAGCATATTAAAAATGTGTTATGTCTTTTGATGAATTATAAGTATGTGATAATAATTCCATCTTGCTTTGGATGCATAATGATGGATTCATTCTGTTCATCTGGGAAAGATGAAGTTTGGGTACAGTGTAGTGGTTAAATAATTGCCAAGTCACCATAAAGACATTACTCTATCTAATGTGCACAATCATACATTCAATCAACTGACGATACAGCCCAAGCAGAACTAATCAAAGCATTGAAGGTGGTTGCTTGCTGCCAGCATCTCTTCTGCGTTTACTAGACATGCAATTTACAAACCTAGAATGTGGGCTACTTAACTGTGGGTGAATTGAGTTTTAAAAATAAAATGTAGCTAAAATTACATAAGAAATGTTCACTAAGAAGAGTTAGGGAGTTACAGGCTGGCTGAAGATTGGATTTGCAAGTAGGTGTATCATTCACCAGTGATAATAGCTTCACTTTAGACTCTTCACTGCCCTTCTAAAGCCCACATATCCATTGTTAAGAAGTGGATGTTATCACTCAATTCCCCAAAATCTCAGAAAACACAGCGGAAAGTAACCTCTGGAGACCATCGGCTCACCTCCTCAACAAGATCAGCTGTATGTAAACTTTTCCTAAAATGACACTGCTAAATCATGTTGAGCTCCTTGTCAACCATAATCCCAAGTCTTTCTCCTCAAGGCTGCTCTCAATCCATTCTCTTCCCAGCCTGTATTTGTGCTTGGGATTACTCCAACCCGTGTGCAGGACCTTGTGCTTGGCCTTGTTGAACTTCATGAGGCTTGCACAGGCCCACCTCTCAAGACTGTCAAGGACCTTCTGGATGGCATCCCTTCCCTCTATACCATACAGCTTGGTATCATTGGCAAACTTGCTGATTGTGCATTCAATCCCACTGTCGATGTCACTGACAGAGATGTTGAGCAGTGCTGGTCCCAGTACTAACACCTGAGGAACACCACTTGTCATTGATCTCCACTTAGACACCAAGCTGTTGACTGCAACATTTTGAGTGTGACCATCCAGCCAGTTTCTTATCCAATGAGTGGTCTGTCTGTCAGATCCATGCCTCTCCAATTTAAAGACCAGGATGCCATGCAGGACAGTGTCAAATCCTATGCACAGTTCCAGGTAGATGACATCAGTGGCTCTTCCTTATCCACCAATGCTATACCCCTGTTGTAGAAGGTCACCAAATTTGTCAGGCATGATTTGACCTTAGAGAAGCCATGTTGGCTGTCAAAGATCACCCCCTTTTCATCCATGGGCCTTAGCATAGTTTCCAGGAGGATCGGCTCCATTGTCTTTCCAGGCGCAGAGGTAAGACTGTCTGGTCTATAGTTCCCTGGGTCTTTCTTTGACCCATTTTTAAAGATGAGGGCTATGTTTCCCCTTTTCCAGTCAGTGGAAACTTCACCAGACTGCCACAACTTCTCAAATATGATGGATAGTGGCTTAGCCACTTTTCCACCAGTTCCCTCAGGACCTGTGGATGCATCCCATCACATCCTCCCTCACATGTGACAGCTAGTGTAAAAAGGAAAATAAAGAGAGACTTGTGGGTTTTCTTGTATTATCTTTGTTGTCAGAAAAGTTTCTTGCAAAATGTAAAGACAAAAATTTGGCTAAAAATTCTTCACAATAATTAAAGCAAACCATTCCTCTCTATTAACTAATTAATAATTCCCTTCAAGTGAATAGATTTCAAAATATATTTCCAATTTTGTCTTAATTACCTTAATAGTACCTAACTGGTGTCACAAGATATAATTTGCTTATTCATATGACCTTTAAGTTTATATAGTAAGCTTATACATTCTTCTTACGTGATCCCTTTTCACTTTAATAGTAGTATCCTGGTTTGGCTTATTGGGCAATCACAAGCAGCTCATCAAGTTTTATTTCATATTTAGTGGGATAGATACTTCACTAATGCCACATCACATTTTCCTCTGAAGACTCCTGTCATTCTGTTCATACATAGAAGCTGAGCTAGCGTTTTTGGAATCCTCTTACTCTCGATTCATATCCATATTTCTCTAGAGAACAACAAAAATGGCTGCTCAGAGTGAGAGCTAATTAATGTTTTGCATTTACCTATGGGTTGAGCTTGGCTGGCCACCAAGTGCCAACCAAACTGCTCAATCACTTCCCTTTGCCCAGCTTTCTTGCAGAGTTATCACATTATCAAAGAGTTACCACATTATCTGAAGCTCTCACATTTGAGCAGTGGGGGGATCCACCTTGGAACTGGTTGGAACTGATGCTGTCTACCATGGGGTTACATGGGATTAGCTCCTGGTCTCTTCTCATGGAAGCCACTGCTGTAGCCCACACAACTCCCCCCCCAAACCTTGCCACATAAAATACCTCACCATTTCATTAGGAAGTAGCTATTTGTCACCTTTTTTACAGCTGCTGCACATTGAATCAAGAAGTATCACTTAGCATTATGGTTTTCTTTATTATTTTCATCTTTATTTTTCCTTTGTCTCACCCACTCATGTTTTCAGCATCCTTTCTGCATTGAATTAGCCCGGAATCTTTCACTTTCCATTCTTTGTGCAGTTTAACACAGGCATTGGTTTAGTTTTTTGCATAAGAAGTAATCACCAGTCAGTGGCGCTGTCCATGTTTAGCTACTGGAAATGCTCACCTCTTCATCCTGACCTACTCAGTGGCATTCTGCTGCCGTTTTGTAGCCATGTTGGAGTATGTATGCCATAGCTGAGCTACCATAGCAGTTCCTCTGTGAACCTCTCATCCAGAACAACTATTTTTTTATAACAAATGCTGTATAGAGTTGAAACAAGGATGCCTCTGACTTTGTGGGATATACTGTACTAGCAAAACCTGAGACCTACCAGAAGCTAAGCTTAAGTGTGCATGTAGTCTACCTGTATTAACTCTAGTTGTTTCTGCTCTTTTCTGCACACGTATGGAGACACTAACTTTTCCCTAAGAAACTTCAGTAAGTATTAGATAATTTTTTAGCCTCTTCAAAGACATGTTTCCAAGAACTTATGAAGAAAAACCTCCTTGATAGACTCAATTACATTTTTTCATGCTAAGTAAAAGTTTTGACCACACTAAAATAATTTTGCATCTTTTTGCGCCATGTTCTTTATGCCATTATAGTACTTAAAGTTGCATGTAAGAACTGCAAGTAAAATACTGCAAAATCTAACATGCTTACTAAAGGACCTTGATTTGGAAATATCCCTGAAAATATCAGTTGTAATATATATGAAAATACGGTTGTTATCTGTAACAAACTAATTTTGAATCTTGAAATTGTGTCAGATAGCAAAACAGATATTTTTATGCTTATAATGTGTGTGTGCAACATACACATTAAAAACAATGTTTTTCAATTGAATATTGTGTACTTCAGTGGTCAATTATAATTAGTGGACTTGGGACCACTACCTAAGTAGCAGTTTTCATTTCAGGATTTTCTAATTTCTGAGTGTTTAAATATTGGATTTAGTATTCTGTTGTCTTATTTTTATCCAGAAATCTCTCTCTCTCTAGTAACAGCCAATATTTAAGTATGCCTTTGGTGCTAAGTGTTAGAAAAAAGGATGTATGTATCTGAAAAAAATGTCAAGGAAAGATGTGTTGGAAAGGAAATACAGCAATATTCTAATATCACCACATATGTAGGCTTTATAGAGGTGCTAACAATTTATGTATACATCTTGACATTTAGTTTCATTATTTGTTTGTTGTTTATTTATATTCCTCAGCAGGCTTGTGGATGTTCTCTAGTGTATAGTTTCATCAGCTATCTTTCTCCTTAATCTGTAAAAAGCTCATTCTGATTCTCATAGACAAAGCATCTTCATCTGATATCAGCCTTCTCATAGCAGTAATTCTATTTCCTTCTGTTGAAGGTCTGATGATCTGGCTGCCTGGTAGCTACCATGATTATCTGACACATGCTATATCTATACCACTTCTTCATTGCTTTCCACTGTTAAACCAGAGGGAAAAGTGATGTCAGGAGACAAGAGGATGAGAGAATTATTTTGCATTAACAAACCTGACAGTCATGACTGACTGATAGGGAACTAAGTTGTGATCGCAGAAGTAGTTTCAATCTTTGGATTAATAGAAGAGTGGAGATATGTCTAAAAATCATTACAGCAACTGCAGTTTGCCTTAATCAGGCATACCAGTATGTAACAAGCAATGCAACAAAATGGTCAACGGGTGCATAGCATTGCTTGATTACACACGAGTGAGAAAGATTGGCATTAAAGACCCTGTCCATCTCTTCAGTTAGGATATTGCTATCTCCTTAACCAGAAACTAAACTGAAAAATTACATGAAAACCAGTTGTATTAATTACTTAATTAATTAATTTAGTTTTTCTGGAATTAATAGCCAAACATTGGTAACATGAAAGAAGAAACAGGATTCCACAGGTTTCTGATAGGCAATAGTTCTCGGCTGACTGCTGCTGGTTTTCACATTATAACCAGAAATGTGCTCCATAAAACAGGAACTCTGACCTCAGTGGCAATATCTTGTAATGACGACTGGGGGTGTGACATTCCTATGGTCTGTGTCTAAGCTGGGGATACCAGGGCTGGCTTCAGGCTCATAGACAAGTGTGTGAACCTATGCTGTGTCCTAAATACAGCTAAGTCAGCAAAGATGGAGACAAGGGCACATGGACTGCCAACAATCCATCCTCTGGTTAGGTCCTCAAGCTGGAAGGCTGAAACCCACCTGCATATGTGCCCTTCTGACTTCTGCCAGATGCAGCCACTGATATGAATCTATCAATAATCATGATTTTATTCAGATTTAGAAGTTAAGTAATTTTGGTCATATGAATACACCAAAAATTATTTGTGGTAATATGTGAGCTTTCTGTAACTGTAATTTGTAACAAGAGTTTAAAGCAATACCCACAATATTTTCCAATCTATTCTCCTGCAGACTTATGTTTATAGCTACCCTCTACTCAATTAATTTCTGTTTCTTTAGAGCTGGCACTAAGTATTGCATTACTTACAGGATGACATGTAATGAATGCTGAACTGGTGATTTGAGCAGTCTCTGCTGAGGTTCATGGTGAGAGAAGAGAAATTCTCACCAGGAAAGAACATAAAGTCATGAATAAGTATTTACCTAAGAATAATATCTAGCTTGTAGAAGTTTTTAGGTGAGAAAAGCAAAGAAGGAATCCAAAATATGTTGTCAGAATAAATCTATTCTCCTCATCTGCTCCTGGTTTAGCATTTTCACTTGGCAGATTAACAGAGATGTGTAGCATATGGATGCTCTGCAATGAATTATTGCATGTGTTATTCAGGCCTAAAGTACATAACTCTTTTAAAATGATCTACAATGGAAAATTGTTAATAAATTTTTCCTGCTCAGATCAATGCTAGTGTTAGTGACAGGAAAATCAATTTAAGATTCAGCTAAACCCAAAGTTTCTTGAAATTCATAAGTATATGGACAATTTTATTCATTTAATTCTTCTGTTTTCTCATTTCTAGTGTTCCTGGTTTCAGCTCACAGCAAAACCAAAAAAAGTACCAAAAGCTGTGGAACCCATCCCCCAGTCCTCCAAGAAAGGCTTTTCACATGCTGTTTATGGCTGAAACTGCAATGAAATGTATTTTCAATTAGACACAGATGCACACTGACAACGCCATGATGACAGTTCAATTACCATAATACATTCAACACAGAGTGCACTTGTGAATTTGTGACACGTTGTTATGTTTTTTTTTGTTTTTTTTTTTAAATGACCCTACTGAGAGGTTCCATAATTTTAAGCAATGTTTATGAAGGTCCTGCATAGCTTTTGATAGTGGTTTTAGATGCAAGGAGTAAAATCAGGGCCTTGTGAAATAATTGCATCTCTGTCTGTATAGGTAGTGGATCCAATAGCTGCATATTCAAGTTACCAGGCATTTGCTGGAAATGCAATACAGAGGAGAGGAAATAGTCCTGGATGTTCTTGGAGCATGTGGAAGTTAACTTCCTGACACAGGTGAAGAGGGAGCCAACTAGGGAAGGTGCACCACTGGACCAGTTTCTGAAAAGAGAAGGACTTGTTCGTGATGTGATGGTTGGAGGTTGTCTTGGGCACTCATGAAATGACAGAGTTTTTGATTCTCAGAGAAGTTAGGTGGAGTTAGCTGAACTGCTACCTTGTATTTCTAGAAGGCTGACTTTGGCCTGTTTAGGAGCCTGGTTGACAGAGTCCTCTGGGAGGCAGCCTGAAGGGCCAAGCAGTCCAGGAAGGCTGGACATTCAAGAAGGAAATCTTAAAGGCCAAGGACCACGCCGTCCCCTTGTGACGATGAGCCAGTGGGAAAGAAGACCAGTCTGGCTGAATGGAGTTTTTATTGGATCTCAGGTAGGTCAGAGTATGGTCTTTGGAAGAAGGGGCAGGCAACTCAGGAGGGCTACAAGGATGTCATGAGGTTACGCAGGGAGAATATTAGAAGGGCCAAAGCCCAACTAGAACTTAATCTGGGTACTGCCATGAAAGCCAGAAAAAGTGTTTCAATAAATACGTTAGCAACAAAGGAGGGCTAAGGAGAATCTCCATTCTTTATTGGATGTGGAGGAAACATAATGACAGAGGATGAGGAAAAGGCTGAGGTACTTAATGCCTTCTTTGCCTCAGTCATTAATAGCAATACCAGGTGTTCTCTGGGTGCCCATCCCCTGAAACTGGAAGAAGGGATGAGAAGCAGAATGAAGCCCCAATAATCCAAGGGGAAATTGTCAGTAACCTGCTACACCACTTAGACACACAAGTCTCTGGAGAGAGATGGGGTTTACCCAAGTGTAATGAGGACATTGGCAGAAGTGCTTGACAAGCCAGCAATCCTGGCTAACTGGGGAGGCACAATTCAGAGAGTTTTTTCATGCACTTAATGGTATTT
This sequence comes from Forpus xanthops, assembly GCA_032466535.1. Lineage (NCBI taxonomy): Eukaryota > Metazoa > Chordata > Aves > Psittaciformes > Psittacidae > Forpus > Forpus xanthops. Next base: position 6,713 of record JASSUY010038550.1, on the reverse strand, counting down.
TAGTTCTGATTATCAAGGCTCTGGTCTTGTTTCCCACATCATATTGTCCTTAATCACTGCAAGAAAGATTAGATTAAGACTTTATTCCAGCTCTCAGGGGCATCTTGTCTTTCAGCATCATCCTTTCATTTTACTAATTTTTGAATTTCATTTTGCTATGCTTATTTTAAGCTGAAAACTAAAAACTAATAACAGCTATTGAGTGGGTGGTCAGAGCTGCGTTACAAGTATTTTCCAAGCAAAACCTATATTTGAAATGAAGTATCTGTAATTCAGTTACAAAGAATGAATTTCACAGCTTTGAAAAAAAAATCCCTTTTTGATATGACTCATGACCATGATGGCAGTTACAGTCATTAGATGTACTTGCAACAGACATGGGTATAAACGTAAAATCACTGTCAGTTTAATTTGCTGAAGACATTTATAATAATAACTAATAGTTGTGAAAAATATCAGCCTTCCCACGTGCTTCTGTGGGTTTTTAATGTTTTTAACCTAAATATATGAAAATGTTATTATATTGATATAAACCACCCTTTAAAACACGCTTGAATACTAGAGCAAATCTGAGAGTGTGTATTTCTGTACCACATAACTTTTGACTGAGCAGTCCACACTAGCCTATTTTCAGACATGGAATCTGTAAAAACTCATGCATATAAGGCATCTGACTATTGAGAAGAATATGGTCTCAATGAAGAAGTGAACTCTGCAACAGCTATTCCTGAGTATCCAAGCCAGATGGATGAGAACACAAGGATGCATGCACAGATTGCTGGTTGAATACAGGTTGAAAATCCACCTAGAATGCCTTATATACATTAATACCTCTATCCAACTTAAGGTGACTCTGTTATGTAGCGAGAATTGTTTAACAGTAAAAAATTTGTATGGTTAAAATCACATGCTAGCAATTCTGGCATTTTATTGATTTGATACTTTCTCATAAACATCTGTCTCAAGCATAATATCTTTCTAAGAAAAATGCATTTTGGAGTATATAACAAAAATAAATCAGCTCAAGTCAACACTAGTTATTTGAAGTGCTGCTTGAAATGGAATATCACATGCCAAAATCTTCTTCATCTGTTCCATCTGAAGTATGTTACAAACTTCGGAAATCACATCTCAACCATATAAAGCATTTACTTTTCCTTCCCCAAAATAAAAAACTTGGCTCAAACATCTTCTTTTAGTCATGTATTTCTTCCTTAAGGAAGGGAAATTTGATGTTTTTCTTACCAGGGCACATATTTGCCATCTATGAATACAATTTTGCCTGGCTTTTTACAAATTCTTTTCACAGGCCTCATTGCTTTTCTATGGATAGACATATTGCCCATTTCTGACATCAACAGATGCAGTGCTTTCAGACTCTACAGAAAGTAATGGTGCCTGACATTTCTAGGGTGAAAGCCTCTTTTTGGTTTTAGTGCTAATGGAAACAGACTTTTTGTCTTCTTGAAAATCCAAAGCCAGAATGTAAATGGCTATGTAGTAAACAGAGCAGATTCTTTTCTAAACCCCGAAAATAAAGAAAAAACTAAAGCCTTCATCTTATTGCAAAGTTATAACAAAGCTTTGAAAAAACCTCTGTCTTCTCTCCAGAGCTTGCTTTCTTTAACATCTATTAGATGCACATTCATACTGAACAACTACCAATATTTATACTTTATACATAAAGGAATTTGATAACAGCTTGCGTTACATCAGTGGCAAAGTATTTGCGAATGAGAACAAATCTCAGACAGATTTGCTATAGTGATTCACAGGACCATTTTATGTGAGGATGCTGTGTTCAGATGGCTTATACTAAAGGAAAACTCAGTTACTTTGAATTAGCCCTACAACAGTTCTGAAGACTAGATTCTCTGCTTAGTGAAAAAAATCTGAGAAATGACATCTAATTTCTGTTCATAGAAGCTAAGGACTCAGTGCAAAGTATTCTCTGTGGTCCAAAACAGGAAAAAAAGAGAAGTATTTTAGAGGATAGTTTGAAGGTAGGTTTCGTAATGGATAGTTTCTTAGCAATGGTAAAAGCCTGTGCAGGCTTAGCTTCTGGAAAGTGGTATTTCTTGAAAAATAAGTACTGAACAATGATCCTTTGATACCATCTAATTCCTATAATGACATATTTTCAGTGTATAGGATACCTTCTTTTGAATTCTTGCTTCAGGCCTGAAAATCTGTGATATTCTCAGTGTTTGATTGACATCATATCTACATTACACAGACTGGAAGAGTGCTATTACTCAAGGCACTAAAGCCTCAACATCCAAACATGCATATCAGCTCTGTTGCACTTGTGTACTGCATATAGGGTTGGAAAAGACCTTAAGATCATCTAGTTCAAACCCCTTTGCCATGGACAGGGACACCTCCCACTAAACCATGTCACCCAAGGCTATGTCCAACCCGGCCTTGAACACCACCAGTGATGGAGCAT